>VZUI01035873.1:0-53041 GCA_013401135.1 Cettia cetti | reverse complement strand
CTCAGTAAATTTTTTTTTTTTTTTTTTTTTTTTTTTTGCTGTGATATATACGCATCAGATGAATCCCAGTATCTGATAACTCAAAGCCAGCAACTGGTAATTATTTTTTCATACCAGACCCAAACAATATGCACCCAATTGCTTCTGTTCTTAATTCCGAATATGAAGTCTTCTTTCAGCATTAAATCCTATTACCCATCTCATTGGGCCAGCTCCAGTAGCTCAGAATTTAATTTAAAATCTTTGGGTTTTGCTGGAATTTTCTATAATAAGTCTCAGAAATTATCCTGGAAAGTTTGAATAAAATTGGTTTAAGAACCCCAGTAGCTTTTTTTCTTGTTAATTTCTAGTTCAATGGATCTCAATGAGTAAAAAAATCCTCCACTCCCCCCAAGTATATATAGCTGATTCCAAGTTCTAGAAATTCAGCCTATCTCCCTTTCCCTGTAAAATGCCATTCTCAATTCCATGTCAGCCCAGTTACAGGGTTTTTTTGCACTCATGGGAAGAGACATTCATCAATATTCTGAATTCCATTATACAGAGAGGGTTTTGAGACAAGGAAGAAAAAAATGTTATATGTCCCTGCAGTGTTTGCAGTGCTGTGGCTGTGACTTTGCATTACCAGTCCTGTTTCCTTCTACCTTACCTCATTCACCGTCATTCCTACAGCTATCACCAGCTTGCTTGAGTTTCTTCACTATTTTTAAAGGAAATTCTAGATGATCAGTAGAGTGTGCAAAGGCTCAAAGCTTTCAGAAAAGACTTTCAAGGACTTTCAGAATATTAATTCAGATACATTGCAATGCTTTCCATCTAAGTCCATCTAGATTTCCATCTATGATGGCCAAACAGGGGCCATCTTACCCATATTCCCAGCTTACAAGAAAGAATTTTGGAGATTTAATTTGACATTTAGTTTTAAATGGCTTTATGCAAGTTCTACTGTCCAGAGGCTGCACGTTTCCATTATTTTATTTTCTAAAAGGGGCAGAGTTAATGGTACCAGAGTAATCTTAGAGCAAACCCCATATTCTGACTATTTAGTGTCAAGGCTTCATATTCACTTAGCATGTTGCTAATGAGATTGGAAGAGTATTAACAACAAAATTTGAACCCTACTTGCTCTTAATTGTTTCTCTCCCTTGCTATTTGGCAGGAAATAGATCACAAAGCCAAGAAAACGTGATATGTTATACCTTTCTTGTGGTGGTTAAAATATTTTAAAAAACCCCAAAAAACCAAACAAACCCCACTCCCCCCCAACCCAACAACAGAGTTCCTAGCACAGCAAAAATCTTACAGACAGAACGTGTTCAGCTTCTTCCTACATTTTCTATTCTAAAGAAAGACCTTCATGTCTTTAGTAATGATGCTGAAGGTCAGATATGATATCAGGCATCCCAGAGATAATGCACAGCAATTTATTTTCCTTCTGAAGGACTAATTATTGGCATATTCAGGGTGGGCTAATAAACAGGGAGCTTGAGGTTTTGTGACTGATTATTTACTTGGGTATTATCTCAGATCTTTCCTGAGTGGGTGAGTTAAATGGGGACACTCTCTTGTTCTCTCCTTGAACAGGAATTCATGATATTCTATAATTAAGACTGCAATTATGTTTTCATTTTAAATTAGATCCTGACATTTTGTTAACATTGATAGAAAGGTCTTGCCTGAGTTTAAACATGCATGACATCTATATGGGAATAAGGGAAGATTGAAGAGAAGGATAACTTAAAATTTGATGTGGATTAGAACAACCAGGTTTGACATTACGCAGTCTTCTGCAGTTAAGGACTTTGACCTTTTGGTTAAATCTTATGTCTTTAGTAGGACCTCAGCATTGGGTTTGTTATACAAATTTGACAGCAAAAGTAAACACATGCCTAGCATTGCAATTTGCTAGATGTGTATTTGCAAATTCCACTCCTGCAAGGACTGAATGCTAGATAGACTTCCTGGGGTTCACTTTGCTGTAGTGGGACAAGAGAGATGAAATGAGGACAAGGGACACCACTGGAGAGAGGATACATGGCAGACAGCTAGATGAAGGAAGGGACAATTAGAAGAGGATCTAGGAGAGGTGATCAAAACTGTTAAGAATGCTGGACAAAAAGGGTCATGGAAAGCATATGTTATCCACATGGAACAGGTATAAAAATCTTTGGCAAGTTTGTATGCTCACATATAAGGTAACTTGTATTCCCCAGTTTATAACCTCAAAAATCCCAGAGACTACAGAATCAGCTGATCAGCTGAATGTTTGTTTCCCAGATTCTAGAAACTTTCTTCCCCAACATGAGTTTTCGTCTAAGCATGCTGCAAATAATTTTGTTAGTCCAGATTTAGAAAAAGAGAGCACCGATTTTTACTTCTGATTGTTTCACTTACTCCTTGATAAGCCTTCAGGTGCTCATGTAACTTTGCCCTGCCTGACATCCTGACAGGAAAGCAAAAATCATGAAATGTATCTGCCTTTGTATATGACAAGGATAATACAAATGTACATTATTTTCTCTGTATGGGGTGGTTTTCTTCTACAATTAAATAGATATATCAGTTAGACTTCTTAAGATTTGAATTCTTCTTTCATCTGTCTGAATTAGTTTTTGAGTTTTTTAATGTCTAGAGGAATAGGGAAGAATAAAAGAAAAACTAAAAGAATAAAAGAGAATGAAAAGTATAGATGGACAAGGTTGTCTTTTTTCTCCTCTCTGCATGGCTATATTTTTTTAATTAGTGCAGATTTTTAAAAACAGCCTAGAGAACTTACAGCACTTGCTTTCTTTAAAAATAAGGTGGAGGTGGCTCTTTCTGAACTGACTGGGGTTAAGACACAGGGATTTCAGTGCCCTGGGTCCTGCCTGTGGCTCTGCACTTCTACTTTCTCCCAACACTTTTATCTGCTTCAAGCAGTTGGTTTTCTAGGCAAGAGCTCTCAGCTGCACAGGGCCCATCAGAGCGTGGATGCTTCTCAGCTAGGGATTTTTCATGTCCCTACAATAAAATAAAGATGAGTCATAACTCTGAGATGTGTGCATAAACTCCCTTGGCTGCCACGCTATTGCATAGTAGCTGGGTAGAAAATGGAATAACACATCCCTTTACTCATATCAAAAACCCCCAATATTATAGAAAACTTCTAGGAACAGATGAGATGCCTTCTTTAAATGAATGAGCTCCCCCTGCTAGGCCAAAACAGGCCAGGTGGCTGTAACATTATGCTGACAGACTGCATGTATTAGAAGTTCTCTCTTGACCCACATGCTCATAATAAAAGGTTTTATTTCATTCCTCTACACACACAGGCTTCTGTTGCAGTCTCCCTTGAGAGAGTTCTGCTTGCATTCTGGAGTCTGGAAAACATTCCCCTGATCTTCACACACTGATCTGCTCTGGTGGACCTGTGGTCCTCATCAAGCTGCTCTGCCCTGTAATTCTTCCCTGAATGCCTGCTTTCAAATCAAGCCAAAAAGGGAAACAAATACTTATTCCATCAGAGTTTCTGCCATGTTACATTAGCCAAGCAGGACATGTGCAGAATTTGTATGTTTTGGGAAGAAAGAGATGCTAGTATCAGGGTAACCTTGCTTTTTAATCAGACCTGTGTATAAACAGAGACAAGACTGAAAAAGGGCAGAATTTTGCCATTTCATGCCCAAGCAGGATAAACTGCATCTTTTTCACTTGCTTAGGCACTATCATTGCAAGAGGGAACCTTATGAACTTCATACTGCTTTTCAGATGAGGATTTCAGAGCACTCAGCAAATACAGATTTGCTGTCACCATGTCACATCAATCCACTCTTGATCAGAAGGCAGCCTTTTCTAAGAAGGGATGGCATTACTAGTCTGGTAATAACATCTTCACCACAGTATGGTGTCTTTTCCTCCAGTGGTGCATCTGCTATTTGCATCTCCAAGTAGTTAAGATGCATGCAGGGAGAAGATCGGCGTGACCTCAGAGTTAGTCCAGAATATTGTCTGTAGCAACAGGTAAAGATATTTTGAATCTTTTCTTCCATTTTTTTTAAATGACAGTAGCACATCTCAGAGTTTTCATGCTCAAAAAATAAAGGAAAAGTCCATACTGGATCTGATGACCCTTGATAATGATTCACAGGTAGAAATTTTCTTTTTGTTCCTATTCAATGATAGATTTTTATTCCATATTGTGAGACTGTATAAAGTAAGCAATTTTACTTCACAGAGCAGCAGTATAATAACTATATAACCCATAGTCCTCAAGCAACAACATGTGTTTCTGTATTATCTTGCTTGTTGCTGTAAGACAGCTTTGTGTTTCGAAAAAAAAAATTAAAGCACAATTTAGCCAGCCTTTTCTGAAAAGCCACAGTGGTCAACTAAAGCCAAAAGTGAATAGAAAAAGGGGCACTGGTTGTCTCCCTTTGACTGATATAGTGCAAATCCTGCATGTCCCAGACATGATTTCAGAAAATCCTAAAAGACCAGCAGGCACCAACCCCATGCTTATGGACTTGCTTTACTTATTCACTCAGAACAGGTTGAATACAAATCTGAACACTCACTTCAGATCCTCAACAGAAAGGATATATGTGACATGCTGTGAGCATTACAGCTGCATGTCACAACTCAGATAATAAGCCTTCAACATAACCATGCAGCACAGCTAACTCTCCTCATTGGTTGTCCACCTCTTCTTGACTATCAGCAGCATTTTACACATAATGCAATGCAGAAGCATCTATTTTGTACCACACAAGTGGTCTTGCACTCGTTCCAGACTGAGTCCAGCAAAATACTTCCCCTGGTACATTGCTTTAAAAATGGTTTGTGACCTAGTGAAGGAAACTATTTGTACTTAAGTTTGAGGCAGCAGGAGAGTGCTTCACTTTCTAATTCCCTGCACAGAACACCCACCCATCATTAGGTGATAGGAGTGAAGGGCTAATTGCAGTGCTTCAGTTTGGAGCAATCCCCTGTCAGATGCAGTGCATGCCTTTAAAAGTGTTGTTCCTTGCACTGAAGTATTTACCACTGTACTCCTACATTAAATGGGAAATAATGCGACTATGGAGGCAATAATGCAACTAGCGTGGGTGGTATCCAGCCAATTCTTCTTACACCTACAGCAGATTTTGTTCCAGAAGATCGTATTAATGCTATTATGGGAATTATGAAATTGTTATAATGGGAACTGCTAGACAATATTGTGTACTTGAAAACTTAAAATAGCAACGACTGCCCTAAATTTTCACTACATCTGCTTTTCCTCTTCAATTCAGCCTGCTGGCTCTCTGTGGGCTCTCTAGCTTAATGACTGTTCATCTCTTCATGTTAACAGAAAAACACTAACTACTGGATATGGGAGAGTCTGTGTGTACCAGCAAGATGATTAGTCTGAATAAATGCAACAGCAGAGTTGCATGAGAAATGCCACAGTTAGTGGTAAGCACAAACTACAGCTTGGGGTGTAAAATACTGTAATTACAAGGGATGGAGAAAGCTCCACTGTTTTTATCCCCACAGAAATCGATAGTGGTGCAGACTTGTGCTCTTTGCTGAAGCAGGGCAGCCTGATGAAAGAGCTTATTGATTTATCCAGCTGATGCTACTGAAGTGTATAATAGACTGGAAGAGACAGGGCTTGTAAATTATACTCATTCAATCCAACATTTTCCAGGATATCTTTTACACACAGCTATATAGAGATACATATTTACAAGTGAGTTTTTGTCAGAGCAACAGGCTAGTGACTCCTGGCAAGATTGTCTGCCTACTAATTCTTTGACCTCAACTACACCATGGTGTCAACCTTTAAGCTCTCACTAAAGACTGACAGTAAGGAGGCAGCACCAGGACACCTAGGAACAGAGTTTGACTATGGTGCAGGTAGGAAGCTGGCCAACAGATCTCCTAGAGGGATGTGGCCACAGAGAAAATGTGGCTGAAGCTTCCTCCATGCCACATGTGCCATGCTAGACCCACTGGCATGAATCCACTGGAAAAGACTGTTGTGAATCTACAGATGCCCTGGCTAGGAGAATTGTCAGTTCCAGGCCAGACCCTCAAAGGCCCAAATAATGTGGAAAGAGGCATGTTGTTTTAGGAATGAAAGGAGTGCTGTGTCTTCTTGGCTCAGCAGGCAGATTTTCTAAGAATCTAAATCCACATGGGCAAAAATGCAAGTGTTCAGATTGATTTTACATAAACTGAAAAAGATAAATAAAGAAAGAGAGAGGGAAGGAGAAAGAGAGAGAGCGCAGCAGGCACACTGCCATGAAGTACAGCAAATCAATCTTCCCAGCAGTGATGGATCAGGGAGCAGGACTGGAAGTTTTACAGGTATATGAAACCCTGTGAGTATAAAGACACCATTAAAACACTGCCATTAAATTCCAACACTGAAGGATTATCACGGCCCCTGGAGCTAAGCAGGTCATTATGTGACTGCATATTTTTCATTACCATTTTTTATATACATATATATGAAGCAGAATAGGATTCACAACAGTTTCACCCTCTCTCCTGCTGAAGACCTCTGCTTTATACTCAGCATCCACTTTCACAAATAAAATGCAATATACCATCAACAGATAAATGAGATCCCTACAGGGCTTTTATTCTGCTGTACTATTATATCTACTTTTCCACAAGGTTTCTGCCTAAATGGCTCTCTTTATGCACATACACAAAGATGACATACACCTGTCTAAATATAATCTGATAGTGAGGAGCTCTTCTGCATGGGGAAATGCATCTTTTCCTCCAAATTTGCCATAATGACTTATTAACACTGCTGGAACTAGGAGTGCATTAGCTTCCCTACAATAAAAGTCACCAAGGTGTTATATAGTAAGACATAGCTGAATTTTTTTTCCCTATCCTTAGAAACGAAAAAGAGAGAAGTTCTGAATGCTACTTTTCCATTTTAACCATAAAAACAAGTGTCTTGAGGGATTACAGCTTTATAGACTGCTGACATTGACTAATAGCTTTTAACATGATGGAAATGCTTGTGTGAGCCATTTTGAGGAAGATATTTGTAAATCTGGGAAATCTCAAAGTAAATGGTCATGCTGTGCCATAGGGTAGGTCAGAAATCACTATCAACATAGTAGCTATCGTATATATCACTTATTCAAAGACCAGACCAATTTATTAGCCGGTAGGATCATTTTCTGTCGTCATGAATATTTCAGTCAAAAGTAACCTGCCTCAGAGAATAAGAATTCTTTACTCCTTTTTTATGATAGAACTCAAAGCACTTTATGAACTGGACATAGAGGTACTGGAGGGGCACAGCCACAACTCTTTGGGCAACAGACAGCCGAGGCTTGACAGAGAACTACTGCAGAGAGACAGGAGGAAGGAATAGGCAAGAGCTGTATGCAAGGATTCTGGCTCAGGTTATAGTACTAATGAAACATGAAAGGGAGCTTTGATGCACCAGCAGGCCAGAGAAGACCTCATTTTTGAGAAGGGATGGAGTGTAGAGCTGAGTAATTGTTCATCAGTGTATATCAGAATTACACTTAAAATCTGCTTTTCTTTCCTTCTCTCTCTATTAGTCAGAAAGGCAGGACTACTGCATGAATAGGCACAGGTGGAATAGACTTCAGTGCTAGAGCTGATCTCCATGAGGCTGTAGCATGCTGGTTACCAGATTTGCACCAGCACTGCATTGATGCAGTGTACCTCTTTCTAGCACAGGTCACCCAAATTTCAAAAAGGAGTATAACTATTATAAATAGAAACACATGCACTCACCATTCCTGACAGTAAGAAGCCAGAAGCTGATATGCTTAGCCAGGCTTACTCTTGAAAATGCTGGCTTTGCTCTAAAAGCTCTATTTTTCCATTTGCTGTGCTGTAAGAGGCACTGCCAAGGTTCTCTGGACAGATGCTGAGCCAATATAGAGAGGAGGGCTGTTTGGTGGGGAGGGCAGGGTCTGATATGACTCTTTCTAATTCTTCACTGTTTCATATTACTCAGGCAAGAGGAGTGGTGTCCAGACTGGTTGAGAACAGGTCCCTAACTCATTTCTCCTACAAATGGTTCTGGGAATTTAGATCATGGATGCCGATCTGCAGTTATTTCAGGGTTTGCCACATCCATCCCAGACCCCGGAGAGAGCACTTACCCTGCATGCAGAGCCCATCTGTGCAGTTCTTGGACTGCAGCACCAGCCCCTCACAGTCCTTCCCCCCATTCTTGGGAGCTGGGGCCGTGCACTCTCTCCGGCGCCAGTGGGTGCACTCCGTGCCACAGGTGGACCACTTGCTCCAGGATGTCCACTTGCCATCCACTGAGACAAGGAGAGGACACAACTTGTTAGGGGTACACAAAAGTGAGACCAAGACTGAGCAATGCACATGTCAGCACAAGCCAGTCTGCAACTCCCAGCCATTCCTGGCAGAGCTGAAGGATCATCAGCCTGCTCTTCTACTTCTGGCCTGCAAGTGCACATTCACCCCACATCTCCTTTCTCTCTGCCCTGACCCCATTTTTGGTCTTTCCCTCCCTTTCTATAAACTTCTAACCAGTTTATCTGTTGGTGGCAGGGTGGCATTTTTTAACACAGAGGTTAGACTTGTCCAGAAATTCTTCCTTAATAGGAAGACATTTAATGTTAAATATTCTCTATTAAAAAAAATCTCTAAAGGCATCAATTTATTTCAGATGAATAGAACCATGAATGTGTTTAGCACCTTTCAAAATCCCACCAATTATTTTCAAGAGCACTAAAATGAACAGCAGAAAAACAATACATAAAATTTTTCCAGTTACAGAGCTGGATTACCAAACTTCACAAGCTGAAGATGGCCTTACTGTCATCAATTTGAGTGGGTCAATGGTAGGAGAGCACTGGACAGTGGGACAGATAGCAGAATTTTATCACAGAGAAGTCACCAACTACATTGCATGTCCTGAAACAATTTTGTACTTTTCAGAAGTTTACATTTAAATAACTTCCAAAAGTATGGATACACATCTCTTTCCAATAAAAAAATGCCTTTTTATTTGACAGTTGTATATGTCAGGTAAACATCTGCCTCAAATTTAATATCCACAGCCCAGATGCTTTACTTGCTGAGACAGCTGGACTGAACAGACATTGCAAATATATTTACATCACAGTTGCTTTCTATATTCAAATCCCAATTCTTTTCCAGAGCTTTCAACCTTTATCTCCTACATTTTGAAGCTCTGAATGTTCCCCAAATCCCCGGAATTATAAGAGTGAGACCACAGTGCAAGCAGTGTGAGAAAAAAGGGCTGGAACCTGTGCTGCTTGATGTGATACGCTCACTGTTTTATCTACTTATGCACTGCAATTGAATATTAATTCCCAGAAATGTTGGATTTATTAATAATGAAAAGGAAGCTTTTGCAATCAATAGTGTTCTTCTGAAACGCCTGATGACAGACAGAGTATTTATGTGTGCTGTTCATACTGAACCTGGACACAGAGTGGTGCAAGCTATTTTCTGGACGCTCTGGCCCTCGCAGAAGGCGCCGCCGTTGAGCGGGGCAGGGTTGGTGCAGGTCCTCGTGCGCTTCTGGAAGCCCCTCCCGCAGCGGCTGTTACACACAGACCACTCTGTCCAGGTGGACCAGCCTCCATTCACTGCAGAGAGAGAGAAAAACAGCATGGTCACACAAGCAGCCCAGCCCAGGCAGCCCCAAGGCCCTTCTGGCTTTGTGTCATGCCACCTCGAACAGTGGCCACAAGACATGGCACAAGAAACAACACTGGACAGGGTCAAACCCACTTCTCCAACAGACCAAGTGTATGCCAGAAGTCATTGTACAAATGCTGATGCTGAATGAAAAACACCGCTTGATGACTATTAGGGTTGGCAGGTGACTGGCCTTATCCTGAAAACCAACCCGACCCAACCTTAAGTGCCTGGTGGAGTGTGTATGACCAAAATCCTTGCAGGTTCAGAGAGCTCTGGCAGCCAGAAGCCTGTGCTCTGAAAGCTGCACCATTTTCCAGAGGGAGATGACCTGCACTCCCACTCATGCTCAGATGCACCCATCACCTATGCATGCGGAGGGACCCCCATGCTTTCATTAGATATCGAGAATTTTCTTTTCCTTTCTTTCAAGAAGGTGACTTCAGGATGTCAGGACAAATTCACTCACCCTAGTGTCCCAGCACTTTCCTAAGCTGTTCAGAATGAGCTAACACTACATGCATTTCTTTTTGTTGGACTTTGGGAAGACACTTATCTCTGGGAAGATATTTATGCTGACTCTCCTTTTCACCCAGTGCAGTTTCTGGGATAGATTGAGGGATGAAGAAGGAGTTGTGCTTCTCTACATAATAATGTCATTGTCAGGTATGGATAATAACATATTAACTGCTCAGATTCCCTAACCCCAAATGGTTTGATATGACACAACCCTTAAGCAGCTCTGGCAGCAAACCCCATAAAAATGCCTGCTCCCTACACATGTCCCTTGAATACACTTTTGAAAAAAATTCCGTATGTGTATGAGGAAGGGTTGCAGTACGCCTACATCTTTATGTTTCTGCATTCATCTCAGTTACAAAACATGGTGCTCTAGCATGGTCCATCCCTCAATATCAAAAGCACTGCTAATCAACTCAATTCAGTCAGTTTTCTATAAAAACTGAAGTAAAAAGCCCTCATTGTAACTTCAGAGAAGCAACTGCTCACAATTAAATCTAACTGCTACCCTGAATATGAAATGAATATTAGGGATAATCATAGGGATTTTTTTCCTACTTGTCTATCCTATAATTAAGCTGATTGTAAGAAACACCAGTTCAGTCAGCTGGCACATAATCAGAGCAGGTTTTGTTCTGGCGGATACCCCCACCTGGAAAGCATTTGGGAAGTAACTCTGCAGGGGCAAAGGCTTGGAATGGTAAGGCAGAGCTGCAGCACAACACAGTCTGAAAGAGACCTAGGAGAGAATCCCATCCTTTCCCAGCCAAAGCATGGCCAGTCCCAGTCATATCAGGACTGTGGATGCTGACACAGAATAATGCTATCCCATGCTTTATGTTTCCCTGGTGTTTAGTTTTAAGCTAGGCTGTGTACCTACGAACTGCAGTCCTGGAATGTTTTGCTTCTTTGCTCTTGATGTCAGGGTACACTTTGGAAGTAGGCACCAAAAATAAGCTTATTTAAAGAGATATAAGAAGATGGTGGATTCTGGTGATCTCTGACACTCTTACCAGTCACTGGAAGCACAAACTCTCTATCAGTTTCACTCTTATTTCTGAAAAGGGTGAACATGAATTGTGTTGGTAGTAAGCCATGCCTTGGACACTCCTGCTGGAGGATGTGCCCTTGGTGGCTCCTTGCTGAATGCAGCCAGTGTGTGTTACAGCAAGGGGAACAGCTGCCTTCTCTCCAATGAGGCTGTTTGTGTAGGGGGCTGTTCCTCCTTTAACACCATTGCCTGACACCAGTAAGACATGCCATCAGACTTCTGAGGGATTTCAGCAGTTCCCCCTGACTACAGTGTCTGTGTGTGGCTGCTAGTGTCCAGGCAGCCCATCCTGGGCACTGACTGCAGCCAGAGTTGCCCAGGGCCATTGTGCATCCCCCTTCTGCCCCACCTCCAGCTCTGAGTGCATGTCCACCCACGTGCAACAGTGCAAGGCACCACCTACCATAGACTATCACAGTTGCTGTAGTGCTTTTCCTTTTGGCCACAATGTTTTTTGCAACACAGGTGTAATTGGCTGTGTCAGAAAGCCGGGCTTGCTTGATGATCAGGTTGTGATCAATGGTGATGTAAAAGTTTCGGTCTTCCACGGGATCAATCACCTCTTCATTCTTCAGCCACTCCACCTTGGGGCCAGAGGGGAGGCAGTGAGTCAGCACCAAGTCACACCAACATGGACAGACACAGTACCAGGGATTATGTTGCTCATCCCAGAAAACACTACGAGCCAAGGCACATAACGAAGGACTCACCTGATGAATGTCTCTAACTTAAACAAAACACCAGGGTAGAGAAACAGGAGAACACTCTGCATGCCTACCCTTTCCTTCAAGTCCCCTTTTGCCCCACACAGCCACACAACAGCTGTCTGCCTTGCCTTGAAAACATCAATTCATTTTCAAAGTTTGCCAGGTACTGTACAGGGAAAAGTGGATCTGTGCTTTCAGAGTCGGAAGCAAGGCAAAGGGAAAGGGTGATACCTTAGGAGCACATCTGCAAACAGAAAATTCTCCTACAACATCAGAAACCCTAAATCAAAACAGATCTCACCCATTGTTTTCCATATCTTGCCTAACTAGGCAGTTAATAATGTGGTAACCTTGTAGGTACCTGGCCTGGATCTAAAACCATGGGTCTCCAGACCAGAGTGGGTAGCACTAACAGATCACAAACCCCAAAATTTTTGGGAACACTTGCACTCACATGCATAGTCTGGCTTCAATGAGAATGAAACAAAATAGTCAGTTACCAAGGAAATAGGAAATCACAAGGATATCAGTGCTTATTTTTCCTCTTTATTTGTGTAAGCTATATTTTGCTTTAATAAAGCATGATTTCCTTGGTTGCAGAGAAAAATATTTTCATATGAGATTTTTAATCTAGACAATATTCTCTTTATTGCCTTCCTAAGAAAACACCCTGTTATATCCCAGCTGACTGCTGTGAGCCACTCTAATATAATTTGGCTGCAAATCTAGTAGCTCATTTTCATTTGAACTGAGTACGCTGAAGGACAGGACTGGGGCCCTGGATGGATCAAAGCTGGGCCTTCATTTCACTGGATCACTTCAGCCTGTGCCCAGAATTTAATTAAAGGAAGAAAAACATAACAATCAACCCACCAGACTTGTGAGGCGCTAGCAGCGAAGTCCTTCTTTCACAAACACCGATTTTCTAAAGACATTTGCAGAACTGCCCAAGCACTGACATACCCCAAAAGCCACCTGAGACAGCTGTACAGACTGCCCCAAACCATGGTGAGAAAAAATAATGATTTCTCCTGGTGTTCAACACAGAGGGCTCAATCCACCTCCAGACAAAACCAGTCAATGCTGCAAGACCAGTGCTGGCAGATGTGGGCTCGGATTACTGGTGCCAGCCACCCACTCCCCACCCTTAGCCCTGCCATAAGCAGCTCCAGCTCCTCTACTCCAGTTTGGGTGCATGCACTTCAGGTATGAGCTGCTTCCATAGATTTACACCTTTAGTGAATGTAGAGCCATTTCTCTAAGGAAGGCTTCATTTTAACCCCTCTCTTTCATAGCAGATCACTGCGGGAAGTTGCAGCCTCACAACTGTCGAACTGCAGAGCTTAAAGACAGTGGTGTAACAAGGGCTCTGGAAATGGACACGTGTGTCTGCAAGGAACAGGGGAGGAAGAAAAAAACATAGAACTTTGAAGGCAGTATTTCTGTCACCATCACAATCATGTTTCACCATGGAAGATACAAGCTCTTAGTCAATAATCTGTTACTCCTTGACAGAATGACTAAACTTGTTTTTCCGCCTTTCTTGAATCCTAATAGGTTTCAGGTATAATCAAGACAGACAGATTCCTGTTCAGTCAATGGTAGTATTTAGCTCCTTCCTTCCTCACCTGCAGGCTGAGTCTGCATGAATTCTAGACTGGAAAACAAGTCAGAAGCTTATCTCCATCAGCAGCCATTTAACTGCTGCCTCTCACACAAAAACCATGTATTTCTTTGGTTTTAATGTTTAATCCCTATTTCTGGGATGGTTATGCCAGGGCTGTAAAAGATGCTACAGACACTTCCAGAACTGTGTACATCCCACTTTCAAATCTGCCTGTACTCTTTCTGCTTTGCACATTGAGGATACTAGGACACCAGTAAGGACAGGACTACAATCTACATGGTCTAAGGCTCAGATTAAAATATTTCTGGTATGCCCACCCAACAATATACTCTAGCAGCATTTGGCATCCTCAAGGCTCCATGCCCAAGCATGTGGTTCTTTTTTCTACTACACTGCAACATTTTCTCTCTCTGCAAAAACGCACATACATATTCAATCTGGGTCTCAAATAAGTAGAAAAAATTAAAGCTGTAAGCATTGAATTCCCTATCATCCCTGCAAAACCACCAAAGATAACATGAAAAGAGAAGTTGCCAATACAAAAAAAAAAAAAAAAAAAAATCCCAAAACAAAGCAGCTGTGTATAATTCAGTATATTGCCTCTGGCTCTACACCAAATCTCTTAGGAAAAAGCTCCTTTTCACCTAATGTCTCACAGAATTTGCTAACAGTAAAAGTTTGAAGAACAACAGGATATCTTTTTTCCCTGCCAGTACATGAGCACTTAGTGTACATGTCTAAATGACATCTCTTTAGAAGGTATCTCTTTAATATATCTAATTCAGTCTTCTGGCATCCAGGTTTTTATGGTGTCTGTTAATGTTGCAAACTCTAATGTCAAATCTGAAGCAAGGAACTGATGGATGATTTGGCAAGCAGTGGGAGTCTCCTTTCACACATATTTTAGCTATCAGTAGAGCAACACAAAAAAGAGAACATTCCTCTAGTGGTTGTGTTTTCTCCCTCAGTCCTTGTAGAAATGGGGACTAATTAAACACACTAAAATATGTGAGACTGTTGTTGGTACTTATTTTCAACTACTGTTAGACCCATTTTTATGGTGCAGGTGACTGCAGCACTCAGCGCCTCCAAACCTCAGATTATTTTTTTGAGGTAACCAGAGCAGGTGGAAGAAGGGTTGTTCTGTCACGTAAGGTGGAAGAGATCAGGTGTCAAATACAGAAGACAAGCAAGCAGAATGAGACAGTGTGATTTATGAGTGACAAGTATGCAAACTGTTATCACAGAAGTTAAAAGCAACAATCTCTTTTGATGCCATGTCATTCCCCAAGGTGCAGCCCCCTTGCTGAAGTAGGCTGCTAATCCAGTCAGTGCAGAAACTTACCCTGAATTTAATTCTGCAGCCTGAATAATAGTAATTGGCAGCTAAGGCACTGGACACTTCTGTGCCAGAGACCTGTACACCCCTAAGGCAAGCGGACAGAGGAGCAGCAGGATATAAATATTGGGCACTTCAAAGTGCACAAAAGGCTGACTTCAAGGTCATAGCAAATCATATCCTCATGCCTCCATTTTTCATGTCTCTGGAGATGTTCTAGAGCAGATGTTTGCTTTTGCCTAAATATTAAGGATGTATATTTACTGGCTATAATCAGAACAATTCTTGGACATGTACCTAGCTCTATGTATTCAATTAAATCAGGCACATCCTGTTATTGATAAATGTACTGATGGTCATGCATATATGAAGAAAAAGCATGGGATCAGTTTTTTTCCTTATCATTTAATTGGAAAAAATTATGCCATGAAGGATGGGGTAAATGTACCCTCTGGGGGATGACAGCTATGGAAAATTACAATTACAACAACATACACATGTTTTTTCTCATATACCAAACCCCTGGAACAAAGCAGACACAAAATCCCTTTTCTTCTTGTTAGTTTTCTACACAAGAAGGTATTTTTGTTACATGTTTCTAAACTGACTAGCAAGAGAAGGCCACTCAGTTGAGGTGTGAGAGCAGTGAATGAAAACCTGACCAACAAAATCTGCAGATGCTGAGAAGCTGGAGCATACCTGGAGCCAGCTACAGCAGGTCAGAGAGCTCCTTAGCACTCTGAATGCAACTTGCAGTTCATGAGGCACATGGATCCTGCCTGCTGCACTGGAGCTGCACATCCAGGGCTGCTAATGGGCTGGCAAGCCAGCCTGAGAAGGAGACTGAGCTGTCCCTGTGGCCAGCGGGGGAAGGCACGATCCAAGGTGTCTGCAATTTAGAACAACATACCTTGTAGTGTCTTTTCTGCCAACCTGCTCCCTGGTGAGAGACAGATGTGTTGTCTCCAATCATTCACTGATTGGTATCGGGAGATACATTAACATAATTGGCACATTTGTTCTAATTAACAGAAGGAACCTGCCACATGCCACCCAACAAAAAAAAGCAAGACCATCAGCAAGAGCAGAAAACTGCGATAACCACCTCAGCTCTATCTGGGAGCTGCAGCCAGACCTGTGCTGCCACAGGGTGTTTCCAGAAGCAGCACACACAGACACTGAGACGTGCAAAGCAGGCCAGGCTTCTGTGCAGACTAAATGAACACAGGGAACATAAATCACACAAGCGATTACACACGCAGGAAAACCTATTACAGAAGCTAATTGCTGATACAAATTTAGCCATAGCGAGTTACCAGCATTCCTAGGCACTTAAATCTCTTGGCACACTTGCGTATGCGTGACTGTTTTGGAAACTGGTAGAGCAGAAACACATCTGCTCCGAAAGAAACACAAGGATGGAAAAGGAACATGATCTCATCTAGATGCTGCCCTCTTGATCATAAGGTTTGTTCCCTACACGTCTGGCAATCTCAAGAGCTAAGTTGGCAGGGTCTGAGTTCTGGATCCCGACTGCTCTTTGACTTCTCTGCACCAACCTGCCCTAGAGTCTTCTTCAGAGCCAGGAGCACCTGCTGAAAACAGCAAGTCTTCCACCCTCCAAACACAGGCAAAGCCCCTCAGTTCAATTTTCCACAAGAAACAAGATGCAAGCATCTAGGAGCAGCAAGAGGCTTGCCTTGATGAAAGGCAATTTGTAATTTTGGGAGGCGAGAACATTGCACCCGTGCCTTCCCCATGCCTGGTTGACACAGCAGGATTGCTTTCCTTCTGGTGGCCCATCCATGCTGGATTGTGGCTGGTGTTCTCTGCAGCTGTGCTAACTGCTCTCAGTGGCACAGCTCGCCTTGCAGCAGTCCCTGCTGAGCTGGCATCACCTCCAACAGCCACAGGGAAATCTCAGCTCCCCAGCTTCATCTGGATTGTAACACACACACACACACACATTCCAGTAATAAAGCATTTGTGAAACTTACTAGCTACTGAGACTGAGAAAACTCTAGCAGTTTTCGTATGAGCCAGCAACAATTTTAGGTACCTTGAGATTTGAGTTCCTCTTTGAAGAATGTTATTTGATTTTGGATCTGGTTTCATCCCAGCAACTGTCTGCTGAAGAGGATGTTGTCCTCTATGTACTGGAAATATATTTCTTACACATTTAAGATTGAAAATAAAAGGAAAAAGAAGTGATCTCCAAAGCGACTGAAATTACAGCTATGAGAGACTGCAAAACATACTGAGAATGAGAAAGCAAATGCAAACCATCACGGTCTTTTGTTCAGTTGTTCTTATTGTGCTTCTGCTGCCAATAAGGAGAATTGTTGTTCCTGTTGTGGAAACACTTCCTTAATTACACATATATCCAGCTTTCTACTTGCAGGGTTTATGTACAGATGCTGGATGTCTCCAACCCCATTACAGCTTTGCTCTACGCACAACTGGGAAGTTAAGCTGCAGAATAAACTTCTGAAGTGCACTGGTATCAGCAGATGGAGAACTTTATTCCACAGGGTCTCAAATTCAAACACAGATCATGGCATTATTAAATGAAAACCACAGCATCTGCTATGTGGCCATCAGAAGCTGCTGGACTTCTTTTCCAACCTAAAAGAGGAGCTTGAACTAGAGGAACATAGCTCACATTTTGACTGGCACTTTTGGCACCATGTGGGCATGTGGACAGGCAGGTTGTGTTAGCTACACCAGAATCCCAGAGCTGTCTTTGTCAGAGAAAGCCAGCTGTAGAGAAGAGGATAAGCTACCAGGGTTCATGTCAGTGCTCTTGTAGAAAATCTCCCATTGTACTATTTCACAGAGAAACTAGGAGTCTGACTGTTCTCCAGTCCCACAGATCATCCTTGCCTGAACTGAATCATACAGCAGCTGGATTCAGTTTGGAGTATGCTCTGCCCTCACTTACACTGGCATTAGTGGAACTGGATTAGAAAGGAAAAGTGCAGGGGTAGGTCCCATAGAAAAGTCAGGTCTCAAAAAAAGCAGTTCTGCAAGAAGACCTGTGCTCTTTGGCATGGGTTTCTGCACTGTGGAAATGAACTGGCAAGAAATGTAAAAACAAGGCTATCTAATAATCTAACAGTCAGCATACTTCCCAGGAAGCAACAAATCCAAATGCAAACCTGTCCTTCACGCAGGAGTTTGTAGCCTGTGCTTCACGCTTTGCAAGAGTGATTTGACCACCCACCATTAAGCTGGGGGGCAAAGAGTATGTTAAAAGGGACAGAAATGTAGGGGGCCAGGTGCTGACATTTGCAGGGTGCTTTATCCTGTACTTTTGGAGGACAGGCCTGCATGGCCAGACCTCACCAATGGCTCTTCAAAGAAAAGGATGAGCAGCCCTCATTCATTTTGGGCTGTGCTCCTTTACACAAATCTGCTTCCCCCTCCCCACTCTTCCTCTCACTGACACCCAAAGGCAGTTCTGCTGTATGTCACAAGGCACTGCAAAGGACAGTGCCACTTTTCAGCAACTAGCATTTTTGGTCACAAACTCCTCTACTTGTCTCTCTTGGAGCTAACTTTCCTGCTGTGAATATAAAGCACTGGTCTCAATGACACACACCTGCATGGAAATGCATACACATGAACTCCCAATTAAGGGATAACTACTGCAAAACATAAGAGGCTCTCAGGAAACAATGCAAACAGCAGTCATATTAATAATCAATTAGATGGAGCTGCCTATTTGGAGAAGTCCCTAGCTTCCACCAGCCTTTGCCTGGGCAAGAGCAGCTGAATAAAGTTTTTGTCACCATCATCTTGACTCGGCAAAACACCCTCTTCTGTCTCTTGACTCAGTGATCCTTTTCCCCTTGCTCTAGTTCCTAATTAAATCCATGAATGTGGATAAATATCACATCCAGTTTTAAACCCAACTGGGTCACCAAACTGTACACTACACCCTGTTCTGCAATTAAATTACTCTGTGAAACACCCCAATTGAAATTAAAGAAGCAATTACCCCCCTGTTAAAGGCACCACAAATCATACATCTCAATGCAAAAGTTCATCTGACAGCTTATGGGATATTAACCAATCTTACATCTCATTTGTGTTTTGATCTATAACCTACCCAAATGAGCTAATTTGATGGGACTCAGTGTCTCTAACTATATTTTATTATGTGCTATATGATGCCGGTGTCTTTCAAAGAATAAGTTAAATGAGCTAAGGGGTTAATTGGTAACAACCCAGCCATTACTGTTGGAGCATCACAGAATGGGATCCTTCCTGCCTTCTCAGGTTATGTTTAGAAAATGGCACACAGAGAGCAGAGAGGAATTAAAATGAATGTTTCTGTTCGTGCTGGGGAGCTGCAACTGTCTGATTTTCATTGAGGGTGAGGCTAGCAGGTCAGACTGCTTATCTCAGCACCTTATCCTACTTCTCCCCATTGGGGAAAAGCAGAAGGCAGAGAGGCACAGAGCTATGGCAGAGTGCCCAGGTTTGTTTTTGTGTCCTCACATTTTATTTCTCTTTTTGTCACAGCAGGAATATGTGAGTTTGCCCCTTCCCCCCTCAGCTACCTGCAGAAATCTCAGTGTAACAGCATCTATGCTGGTCCTTCTGGTGCTGGCCTGGGACATGCATGGGAAGAGCCCAAACATTTACCTGGATGGTTCAGGACCTGCAGGTTTGTTCAGCTTGATATTGGCTATAAACCTGGGAGTGGGGACGGATGCCATGGTGCAGCTGACACCCACGCTGGTCGAGACTGGTGGGCAGGGGTGTATGATGGCAGAGAAGCTGAACTGGAAGAGACCATGGAAACCCTCAGTTCCTTATGTTGTCCCAAGTGAACAAGGAGATGTACTTTGATTTGACCTGAGGCCCTGAGGCTGCTGTATTTTAACCCATCTGTTTGTATTTGGATTTTGGCTTTTTCTTTTCTTTTCATAGTGCCCATGACCTGAGCCTGCTTTAATGCTTGTCATGTACTAGTGGATCTGAGGGACTGGTAAGTGTTACTTTAAAAGCTTTGCCTGCCTATCTCTGTCTTTGTCCTTTTGCCCTCTGGAGAAACTGTATGTTGCTATGTGGTTCAGCTTTTCAGAAGTCCTAAGATCTGCTCTAGCATTGATCCATAAGTGCTTGACACAGTTAATTGCAATTAAATATGCTGGGACTGATAAGACTGAATTCCCCAGATACTGAAAAGAAGACAGAATTTATCCCTGAGCATGCTTGTTCTCACCACTTTGAAATACCAGGAAAAAAAAAACAAGCTAAACCGAGAATGAAGGGGGAGAATGGAATCAAAGAGAAAAAACAAGTGAAAGATGTTGGGATTGTGGACTCCAGCACTGTACCACATTACACTGAAAGGTGCATTTTGTACAGTCTCACAGTGTAAGCTTTTCTTCATCTGTTTTGGTGTTAAACCAGTGACTCCTTCAGAAGCCAGTAAGTAAAAAAAAAAAGCAAACCTAAACAAAACAGTTTCCAGGGTATGAAGACTCTAAAGCACATGCTCACCAAAGCATCTGGAAATGCTGCTCACAGCTGCAGCATATGCATTACCCTACTCTCCTTAGAATCAAAGCAGTGTTTCAACAAGATGGAAAACAGCCTCACTCTGCTGCCTGCCTTCTCTCAAGCCCTTCTATAGTTACCTGTACCATTATATCAGAAACTTCTCCAAACAAATAAATGAAGTCTTAAACAAAGAACTCATTCATCTTTAAATTAAAATAATCATGTAATCCTTAAACCCACCAAGTTATCTTTCATCTTTCCTTTTTTTTCTTAAATTTATCTTACTAGCTTCAGCAAGTGGCTGTAATAAAATGTCACATTAAGGTATTCATATTCATTAGTGTTCAGGTCTTTGTTCTTTTAATAGTGTTGGAAAGAATCTACAAAGAGGCTGGATTAGGCGGCTGTCCAATCTGGGTGTTTGATCTCTTTCTGCCTTCAAAAGTCAGAAGAGGAAAAAAACCCACATTGAGAATGGTTCTTTTGAATGTCAGATAGGGAGTATAAGATTTCTGAGCCTGCCAAGTGTTAATTGGTGTCTGCCCTGACCAAGGTACAAATAAGATTCAGAGTCAGTCAATGCACCGTCATGAAGAGCTATTGACAGAGCGAGCAGGATACTGGAAGGCAGGAAAAAGCACAACTGTTATGGCAGCAGCTCACAGAGGATTTTTTCAGAGATCACTTTCCACAAATCACGGTAAATTATGCAGTTTGGGTCTCAGCCACGCGATGGGGTGTAACAGACCTTTCTGAGGGAACAAGCGGCCTGGCTGCTGAAATTCCAGTGGTGCTTGTAACACTGCATAAAGATGAACTACCCGTCAGCGTTAATCTCTGCTTCCAGCAAAGGTAATGAAGCTCCCCAGTACTACCTGCACTGCCTGAACAACACATCCCAGTGCAAAACCTCCTGTCATGGTACAACAAGAGGTTGATTTGATGCAAAGAAACATCAGAAAGGAAAATAAAAACCTGCTGCTGAGTTCCTGACAAAGCCCAACTGATTAATATTACAGTTGTCAGCAAGCTGGCTCGGCAAACCTAAACACTCTTTACCCTTTCAGAGATCTTAATGGGGAAAGAAAACAGCCTACGGACAAGAAAATGGGAAAAATCTTCTGTGCTAATTATTCTTTCTGATGTTTGTGGACACGTTTCTGCAATTCTGATTAAAGCTAAACTTGGGTTAGATGGAGAGGTAGCACTTTAAGCTTCATCTCCTGAGAAATCAGCCATCAGCACTGAGTGACAACCACTTTGCTACTTAGCCATGACAGTCTGACTTATCCTAATGCAAATTGGCAACAGTTTCTTCTGTGCGTGGTAGAGGAAAACCGGAGAGAATTCAGATAGGGGAATTAACGTCATTAGCAATCAATTTTTCTCTTAACAGCCGCAGTGGATTTAGGATTTCAGAGGCCCCCCTGTGACTCAGGGAACCCCCTTCCCTGAGCTGTGAGTCTGAAGCTGGAGGCAGCGCTGCACTTCGGGAAGCTGCTGCTCACTGCTGTTGTCAGGCACCGATTCTGCTGAAAGGCAGGCTGGCTCCTGCAGGGGGAGGACAGGCTACCCACTCTGGGTTTGTTTAAAAGTTGGTAGGAAAACCAGCTAAGGCCCTGAAGATAGCTTATTAGGCAGATGCATCCTCTACTTTCCCCAAGCCTCGTGCTGCTTTACCTCGGAGCCTGCATTGTACCACAGTACATCCTCTCATCCAAGTTGGCAGGTGGTGCATACACATGTGAGTGAAATAAAGTCTGGCAAACTAAAAATTAAAACATGTTTGAAAGGTGTCCCTCAGAGTGAGCATTTTTTTTTTTCTTTAAAAACAAAAGGAAAGATAGCAGGCTGGTATTAATATGTTCCCCCAGCTACATGTTCTCTGGATGTCAGATATAATTGTGATTTTTCAAAGGGAAGAAAAAACCGAAACCAAACTGCCTGCAGCTCTGCCCAGCAAGGCACCGCAACACAAAGCCATTAATCAGGTCCCAATCAATCCTGTCTATAAGCAGCAGACAGTCAGCTCTCCATTAGCACCCATTCCTCATGTCCTGCTTTAAGTCACTGCACCATTAGCCACCCATCAGGCCTTACTTAGGATGTCCCAGTGCCAGACACTGCTGCTGTTGCTCACCTCAG
The DNA here is from genome assembly GCA_013401135.1 of Cettia cetti. Taxonomy (NCBI): domain Eukaryota; kingdom Metazoa; phylum Chordata; class Aves; order Passeriformes; family Sylviidae; genus Cettia; species Cettia cetti. Next base: position 30,470 of record VZUI01035873.1, on the reverse strand, counting down.
CTACTGGGATGCCTTCAGGGGGACGGCACTGGAGCAGGACCTCTTGCTCCAGGGACACTTCTTTCCCTAAGGGCTCTTGCTCGAAAGTTTTCCGGAGATCTGAGAAGGGAGAAGAAAATAAAATTATTAACATTATTATCAGCCGGTCATTTAAAGTGCATTTGATTGCCACACTGGATAAATGCAAGAAACAAAGAAAACTGCAGATTAGCTCCCTGTAAGTTTGGATCATGCTTTCACTTCATTCAACCATTAAGCAAAGATTTCATAGTGGATTTATTGCTTTTATTGTGGTGAATACAGCATTTGAATCCAGTAAGAAACCAAGGCTTTCTGTGGAAGGTCACGTCCAGACCTTCAGAACTGGACAAAAAGTGAAACAAGTCCCTTCAGGTAATTTATGTCTGGTAAACTATAACAGTGAAGTACTAACGAAAGTTATGGAAAATTAATTAAATCTGTAAAACTACAGCAAATAAACTTAGTTGCCTTAAACTCATAGATGAAAGTGCTCATGCTGTGATTTAATGTACTTTTAGCTCATATGCATTAACTTTACAGCTTTAGCTAATTTGTCTACACCCATCATTATCTCTATAGCACTAAGTTATTATTATTAATAATAATAATGTAGTAATAATAATGTTAATAATTAAAAGTCACTTTAAGGAGTTGAACCATGTTTGGATCCCTCCATAGCACCACAGAAATGTGGCAGACTGACAGGGCATCAGAGGCAACTGCACAGTTCAGACCAGTTCACTGTACTGGACAGTTGCAAAGTCTGACTTTTTTGTACTCTTCTGTAGCATCTTTGCACTGATGGAAAATGGACTGGAGAAGTTCCCTCCTTATCACCATGTCCATGTTTCTGCCATGGACTGGGACCCTCTCCAGTGTGATAGGGAGGATGTGGAATGGAGAACTGAGCATTCGGCCCCCATAGCTACTGGGGATATTTCTCCCTGCTGCTGGTTCCTTCTGCAAATGGATGTGAAACCATGCTCAAAGTTACATCAAAGAGCTGGCCTGACTTCAAAAACTTTACAACCCAGTTATTTTTGTTTTACTTCTTGTTCTGAAGTCAAACCATTTCCGTACATCAGCTCACGGTGAGGTTGCACAAATACTTGTGTCATATAGGCAACAAGTCACAGTCATATAGGAACAATTATAAGACAGATATTTCATATTTTGAAGCCATAACCTATGACTGGGCGGGAAAACAGATCACTGAATTGAACCTGTTTACAAATAAACCACACAATGAGTTATTTCTCTTTTAGATTACCTCAAAGATTAAGAGCTGATCCACAAGGAACTGCATCAGTGCTACCAAAAGGCAAAACCTGGGGCTGGCAAATGCTGAGATGGAAAAGGAGATGGGGTGGCTGCCACCAAAATCAGCTCCTCAGATACCCTGACCTGGACTATCATAAGACCTCTATTGCTTACCATATATTGGGAAAATATGGTTGTTCAACTACCTGGAATTAAGTATCAGTTCAATGGCACCGTGAAAAAGCCCTGTCATAGCTGGAGATACTAATTTCAATTTGATATAGTGGCAAACTGACATCCAAGAATTTTCCTGGTGAAACTGAGACACCTCAGTCCTTCCTCTGCACCATGGGCATGAGAGAAGCAGCCCCATACTTCACTGCTTTCCCCCAGCAGCATTCTTGCCCCCTCTGGTGCACAGGGCAGGGATACTGAGAGCCTCTCTGATGGGACAAGATTCATGGCCACTGTTTAAGGAACCGAAGATAAGCTTTGGTACATGCTACAGCAGCAATGTAAGAAATTGCTGTCTCCAGCTTTCGGCTTGGTTGGGATTACCTTCTGTCCAAAGAAAGCGCATGCCAGTGTCACAACTACCTCACTACAAACCTCACCATTCCAACCTCAGCTGTTGCTGAAGGGGGCTTTACCCTAAAACACTGGATAACTTTAGGCAAAGAGAAGTACCAAAAATCTGGACATGAACGCTTCTTAGGATGACATGCCAAGTTTTGCCAGGCTGTGCCTGTTAGCTTCTCTGTCATACTGGAGTTATTCCAAGCCAGTGAGGCTCGTTCATGTGGCAGCAACCACAGCAAGTCTCTGATGTCCATACAGAGCTCCCAACACATTGCCAGGACCAGCAGCTTCATCCCACCCTGTCTGACAGGCCACCCTGCGGGCATTTGGGTTCTACGGCTCCATTTGAGTATACCTTAAACCCTCCAGGTGCCCATGGGTGGGAGTTCCAAGGGAAAATGATGAGTTTTGGCTGGCTGCAGTTCTGCATGTTAAACATGGAAATGAGCAACTCTTTCAGAAGCTGGTCGGTTTCTTGGGAAGTTATATTCCTCTTTAGGCCCAGGCTTCTCACCCATCCTGTGAGTTTGATAGACATCCTAGGCACAAATAATGACAGGATAATGCAGTTTGCTTTAAATTAGCAAACAGCTGGGGTTATATTGCTAGCAGTACCCATAAGATCATACTATTGCTAGTTCCACAGGTCTCTTCAGAAGAAAAGGATTACTTCTACATCAAGTACACCTTCGTGCATTTAGGTACACACGTGCACAATGCAGACAATTATTGTACTCTAATATCATGGTTGAGGGAAAATGAGAAAGTTACTCTAATAGTAATAGAAGCATATAAGCACAGTATTAAATAGCATATTAATAATAGCTTTCAGGTGTTCAGACTGAAGACAGTAAAGGGAGAGATAGATAATCTGAATATTTTTCTTGACATGTTGATTTATTGTCCTGCCTACCTTCCTTAAATATTTAACAAAGCTCCAGTTCTACATTGCCTCATGTGTGCAATAATCACCTCTCCCATAAAGCACTTGCCTTAAGAAAAATCCCCATTTTAGGGCATACAAAAGTAAATAAGGTTAATGTAGAAATGTGTAATAACAGTAAAACAGTCCCCTTTAGCCTCTTTGTGACCAACAGCTGGACTTGCTGGGTACGAGCAGCCCCTTTTCCCTGGATACAGCAGCAGTGGTGCTGCTGCAGGTGAGATGAACTCTGTGGGACCCTGGCTCTCTTGGCTGCCCCCACCCACAGGGCTTTGCTGTGGGAAGATGCCCTAATGGCACCGTTGGGTTCAAGCATTTCAATGATCCACAAACTAAAAATACACTAAGTAGGGCCTTTGACATAATAGGCAGTAATGTTCTCAAAGGAGCCATTAGATACTATTGAGTAAATTATACTAATTTGGCAGGGGTGAAGGTATGTAATTGTGTATTTACAAGACTGGGAGCTCTTATATCCTGTTGGCTCCCTCCCACACGTTCACAGCTTTATTCCACCATCTCCCAGGGCAGCCATATCACCTACAAATGGCAACAGTGCAGGGCACTTATGGTTAGTTGACCTAACCAAGCATAAGGTTGACTGTTTGTGACACACACAGGATGGGTTTTTAACTGATGAAGAAGCAGAGGGCCTGGACAAACATCTTCATCACCTGCTGTAACTATCGTGAAACACCCTGCTTGGACAGCAGTGGGTTTTGAAATGACTGCTTTTTCTCTATAGCCCTGATATGATTTTTGTGGATAATAATGACATCCTTCTAATTCTTCAATCTTCAGCTTCCTTTGCCATTTAACAATTATAGTCATCACAGAAACCTCACACTGTTAGCTGGGAGTAGGTGAGCTTGCTAATGTACTGAGGGACTTTGGATCTTTCCCAAGCAGAGTGTCTTCAATAGCACTTTTCAATTTCTCAAAGTGTCATTTAAGTTACAATTGCTTGTGAGTGAGGACAGAAGGGATTCATTTTCCCAGAGAATGGTTAAAGACTAATAAAACACATGACAGTTAAAAAAAGAGAAAAAGAAGAAGCTTTAACAATCTTCAGAAAATATGCCTGGAAAAGCAAATCAATAAAACATTTGATCCATTCTGGATCAGGATTTCTCTGTCTGTGAAGCGGCAGTGTGCATTATCAAAGCCTTGGGTGGGCAGCAGCCCTGTTACTGAAACGCTGAGAGAGCACCTTCCCTACCCTCGCCTCCCATAGACGGGACAAGAGAGAAAGGCAGCTGCACTTTCTTTCCATTATTAGTTTGTAATGTAGAATAATCCTATATTGCCAGCATTAGCAATACTCTTCCTCCTCTTACGCAGGTAATATTCCCAAGTGGAGAGAGCCGAGGTGGGCAGTGGCACTGAAGAGCCCATCTTGTCTTTCACCAGCACTCTGACAGATCTCACCTAGCTGTAGGTAGGGATGTCACTGCCAGGCTCAGGTAACAGCCTGTACCCCCCACAAAGATCTTCATCCCACCTCTACCTTCCCTTCAAGGCTGTCTTCATAAAAGAAACCAAAGGCAGCATTTCTGGTCTGCCACCTTGAGCCGGACTATTTTCCTTACTAAAGCGTAGGCCTAGTAAATTCAGAGAGGGTTCTTGTAGCATATATTGCAGAATGTTTACAGCATACTTATGGTGTGACACTTCCCTCCAAGACTCCTGAATTAATCCTGCACAACCCTCTCTGGTAAGGACATATGGCTGCATAAGAGCTGCATGGAAATAAGAGAATTTCCATGAGTATAAAACTGAAATAAAGGAATGGGAAAACAGTCTCTCAGTGTACACCATGTTGTTAACTTTACTTTTGAATTGCTATGCTTTTTGGACAAAGGGGCATTAGATTTAATTTTTGATGCACTACTAAATTACTTCATTATTTGTTTAACGCATTTTTATCTTACAAAACACTCAGAAGCTGATTTTTTACCTGCCAAAGGTAATAGATTAAACAGGAAGTCATGTCGTTTCCCCACTTCCTTTTCTACCTGTCAGCTTCTAAGGAAGAGCGAAGAACTACCCTATTACTTCCTTTTAATCAAATATATTTTATCTCTTTGTTGTTCAGGGTTTTACTGTGATGTGTGGGTGGGTAAAACTATAAGGATATCTTTTATCATTTCTGAGCAATGTGATAAGAGGCAGACCAGGCGCTTCAATGTGGTGCTAATGCAAGGGTGACTAATGAATGAGCATGAAAAACGGACACTTGTCAGACAGGAATTAGATGCAAACCAGACAAACAGAACAAGGCAGCATTACTGTCAGGGAAAGATGGATTTCTGCCCTTGGTAGACCTTTAGACTCTCCTCTCTTTCTAGTAACTCCAACATCATCTTTCTTCCTGTAACAAACAATCTAAAATATGAGCAAACTTTAAGAGCACAAAAAGAAAAAAAGACCACTTTTTTTCTATACAGCTGTCACATTAACTATGGCCATTGAGAGAAATATGTTCAGTGTGTGCTTTCAGAGAAACATGGGTTTAAGAATGTGAAAAGATCTCCACAAGAAGCATGTATTTCCATACAGAAGATAGCTTGCTTTACATAGGTAAGTAAAAACAGCCATCCATATAAAACCAAACATATCATAAGAAAAAAATACAGTTAAAACACTAGAGAAAAAGTGACTATGGCTTGGTATAATTTTAGCTGTTATTAGAGGATTGGTATGTGATATATAACCAAGATTTCAAGTCTACCTCTTTCCCTTGAGTGGATTTTCAAGAGGCAAGGTTCAATTCTGCTTTAATTTTACATGGTCTAATATAACACCCAAACAGAAAAATAATTACAGGAAAAGAGTAGTAAAATGCCACTGATGTTCTACAAAGTGAAAGAAGCCTCATGTTTGTGAAAACACATCTCAGTGCATTTTTTCCCAGATTTGGATGACTGATTCTCAGTTTGAGAAATATAACTAATATTGTAAAACTGGCCTCTTCCATCACTTTCCACAACGTGGATAGAGTTGACACACCTTTTTGCTTCAAAAAAAGCCATTAAAGACTGAATTGCAAATCTAAATGTAAAACCCTGCCCTGTCAGGCATACTTTGGCCTTGCTTTTCTGTTCACAGCTGAGTCTATGACCTTTGCGTGGGGATCAATCGCACTGGTGGGTAAGCAGCGGAAAGGTTAGGTACAAAAACCTCTTTTTCTCCCATTTTGTTCTTGTGTGGTTTCTGTTTTGTATTATTAATTAGATCAAACCAGATTTCCAGGGAGACAGCCCAGGAGTGTCATCAGTCTGTAAGCCAGGGGATCCCCCTGCAACCTCTATCAGTGGCTTTTCTAAGTGTGGTGTCTTGCCCTGCAGAGTCCCCTGCTGTATCAGCTGCACACTGGGCATTGATCAAAGCCTCCTGCCCTCCTCCAGAGCACTGCTGCTCATGGAATGGGATTGCAGCTGGACAGGGCTGTGCTCTCAGCTGGCCCACACTTCTGCAGCTGGAGCTGAAGACTGAGGAAATAAGTCAACACCTGAAAACTGTCTCAATGTGCCATACACAGCCCTGTGCTACTCTGTCCTTCTGGCCAGTTCTGCAGACAAATCCTGCAGCATCACAAGGCTGACACAGCCACCTTCTCAGTCTGGAGAGAAACATCATGGATGGTGGAACTTCCACCTTTCCAAAGATGCCTGGAAGCTCGTGGCTTGAGCTGAGCTTGTCTGTAGCCCTCTGGTGACCCAGGCAGTAAGGCTGACACCCCACATAGCCCGGAAGAAGCATGAGCTTCCAAACAGCTGAGGGGACTGCAGCAGCTTATTGGAAGTGCACACCTTGTTTTGGGGATGCAGGCTGTGGTATTCACTGACCTGGGCTACAGAATGGGGTGAGGAACACCCTTCACTTGGAGGCTACAATCTGCAATACACTCTGCCCAGGACCTTCTCTCCTCTTTAATTTCCTTTGTATTTTCAGCCAGAACAAATGGGAGGTGCAGACTGGCCAGCCCTCATTCTGTCAATGGCATCTTCAACCAGCTGGGGACAACACTACACCCCAATGACTCTAGAGACTCACTGCTTACAGACCTGCAAGAAAACCATTTTTTCCCCTCCTCTCTTTAGCTCTAAGCTAATTCAGCCAGATGCTTGTAAGACTACAGAGTCTTTTGCACATCTTCCCTGTGGGCTGTGCTTATAATGAAGAATGACCCACTCAACTCATTTGGTATTGAAACAACTGTAAAAAATACAATTAAACATACTTTGTCAAGAATACTCTGAGCAGATGGGTTCCCAGGTGTTCACCAATCACACTGTTCTCCTCCTCTTCTATTTTTGCTTGATAGATCAATATTTTGTTGTAAGCTTAACCTGAAAACCAACTTATAAACTTAATTCTATTCATAGTTTTATTTGTTGACTGAAGATGGACTCCTAAGTTCTTGTTTTTCAAATAAATCTAAATGTAGTGTTCAAATGACCTAACCTCAACAGGTGACTTTTTACATGACAGATGTGCTAAAGGTACTAAAGAAAGACATTAGAAACATCAGGTGTGCATTACAATTCATATGTAGAATTGAATTTACAAGACACTGAAACACTAAAACTGAAAAACCTTTATATAAGTGGTGTTTTGTTGTTGCTCTTCTGATACACTAACTCACACAGCAGTCTGGTCACTACTAAAATAAAAGCAAAAGTTTGTTAACTTCCTGGCTGGATCTATGAGCACTAAGGCCCTAATCAGACTGTACTGAAAGATGATAATTTATTAGGCATGACAGTGCAGGTAGGATATTCTCAAAGCTCCTACAGAGGGATTAAATTAAAGTAAATTCAGTAAAGGAGTTTCCTTTTGTTTTTTAAACAATGATAACATCAAGTCTATCCTATTATACAGTCTTGGCTCTTCAATACAATGCAATGTAATTTCTATTTATTACTATTGCAACTGCATTCTTAAATTTGGGAGTGGTCTCGTCTGTTAACCTGGGAAGTGGTACAAAGGCGTGCTTTTCAGGAGCACAGAGAGGTAGGTAGGACTGAATATGCTAAATGCACAGTTAACCTCCCTGCTGCCCTTTCTGCTGTTCTTCAGTAATCTCAGCTCAAGGCCACGTGCCTCAGCCACCCCTTTAACTCCAAGCAGGGGATATTGATTAGTAGCAATTTAAATGGTACACAAGGAAGGAAGGAATTAAGGTCCTATCTCTGCTAACTCTCATATGCACTTGCCAAAGCACACGAATCACATTTTTATTATAATTTTTAATACTGGATATCCTGGATGTACCTTCCCATTAGAATTTTCAATTGTTGACTTCCTAGCTCCCTCTGCTTATCTTGACACCCACCCAACTTTATTCCTTTTGCAAAGGGCTCTAATGCTTTAGTGGCTGCAGAGCCTGTCCTCGCAGCTCTGCTTGGTATGTGAAGAGAGGGAAGAAAGGCACTGCAGCCATGTGCCATGGAGCATGAGCCCCAACACTAAAAGGTGAGATTAACAAGCAAAGAATATGTGATTTTCGTATCTGCCTCTTTGCATAACTGCAAACCCCTTGTAAGTGGAGATAAACCATCAGATGAACCAATCTATTTCTCTGTACTGCATTTAACTTATCAGTATACAGAATCTGACATGCATATATTAACTGCATGCCTTTGAAAAAAATGTCTGGGAGAATAAAAGCTTTCAGATAAGTACGTGGGAAAACTAGTATAAAATTATAAAAAAGATTAACAAGCACAGTTCCTTACTACATCAGGGCTTTTAAAAAATCCTTTTTCTTGTTTTTTTTAAATTCTGATTTTAAGATAATGAATAAAGGAAAAGAAAAAACTATTCACATCCATTACACCAAAAAAGATCAGGTAATAGAAATTACAGAAACAACTTCTATTTTCTCATAGATGTTCAACAAATCCAAAACCTGGGAGCAGATTTAGGGCTTGAATTTTTATTGTTTTTTCTCAAGGAGAGCATGGGTTAACATCATGAAGTCAGTGAAGCTACAGCAACACCTAAGTGGTGCAAATGAAAAGTGAGGTTGCTCTATGCACAGGGGCCCAAAGCAATTTGCCTTGGCTACCCCTTTATTATCTGATCTAAAAATTAGGTCAAATCCTGCAGCTATTATTTAGTCTTTATCAGATGTATGTTCCAGTGGGTTTATCTCTACTTTTGGTTACACAGGCTCAGATCTCATTCATTGTTTTAACAGGAATTTTGCCTTGTTAGGTTTTATCTGCTCAATGACATCAGCTCTGTTACAGAAAATTCACATTAAAACTTTATATATGGTTTCATTTTTCACAGCCAAAGGTAAAGTTGCCCAGTCCTCCTTTTTTCTCCCTCCACAACAGCAAATTTTTTTAATTGAGCAGGAAAACTGTATCAAAACATATTAGTGACTTCTAAGGCTCCTCACAGGATTTGCCTAAAATAAATCAGAAATGTGTGAGTAAATAGGAAATGTGTTTTAGCACATTCCTAGGCAAATATCTCAGAAAATTTATTCTATCTTTCCAGCCACACCAAGATACATACATTCGGTGCCACTACTTTGTTGGTTTCTGATATATCTAAAATGGCAAAGTGAAAATTAATCTCAACAGATCTGCTGGTTTAAGAGGAGGAAATGCTCAGCTCTGCTCTCATGGTGAGACCAATGCCCCAGGACGATGAGTTCCATGGAACAGGAAAAACAGGCCTTTGCAGAAACAGCTTGCACAGAAGGGAGTCATCTTCCAGCATACTCATGGTCCAGGAATGCAACAGTGATTTGCTGTTAAATGCCCTGAACACTTAGGGAAGCTGGAATGTTGTCTTTAAACTTGGACTCTTTTCCTGTCTGTATTGCCAGCATGGGCATCCTTTGAAAACCACCAACATCTTTAGTCCATATTTATAGATCACCCCTTTCCTGAATAAGTGAAGTTCTTGGTCAAAGCAATGTTGCAATTGATTTTCACAGAGAACTTTCATTGACCAGGTTATGTACTTTCTGACACATGCCTGACCCTGTATTAAACAAACACAAGCTGCTTTTCCAGGATGCACATTTTTCACACTTTGAAATTACTTTTCAGTTAATTCTATTACACGCTCAGTGAACAGTGATGCTGGGTGCTATTTTTCTGTTTGTTTGTTTTAGTGGAGTGCAGCTCCAGCCCTTGAGAGGACACAATAATTCCAGAATAAGACATAAGGGCATAAGGGAGAAAAGACAGAAAGAGGATAAGGAGAAAAGGAGAAGGAAATGAACAGGGAGAGGGAGAAATAGGGAGAGAGAGAAAAGGATAGAGAGATGGGGGAAGAGAGGGAGAGAAAGAGGAGAAAAGCTTTTCCTCAAGTGCTAGATATGTCTAGTTATGCTACAGTTGTATCTGTCAAGATAAAATCACCAGGTTCGGGTATTAAGATAAATAATTCCACTTAAGCAGTTTACATGCTCCATTGGCCCCTCACCTTTCCTAAAGGTGTCAGTGCTCACTCTTGTGCCAATTAAAAGTGAAGAATGCAGTGGTGACAAATTTGCAGCTATAGCTACAGACTGATGGCCCTCTTAAGAGTTGGAAATCCTTGATTTCCTCGATTAATAAACACTCCATAGAACCTACATTGTATCCCAGCCTCATGGCACACAGTGTAACCATCAGAATACTTAACTAGCTATATTGAAAGTTTATTATGACACAAGTATTATATTGCCAGTGCAGATTCAGTTTTGAAGAAGTCAAAGTTGTGAATACAGATGAGTGTTGGTGTAACTGAGTTTAAAGCACTGAGTTTAAAACAGCGGTCTTGCTGACCAAATGACAACAGAAAGCAAGGCATATTCCTCACATCATCTTCCTGAGTTCCCAAAAAAGTAGGTCGGAGTTACCTGACAATTTTATAGAAATCTGTGCATGGACAATTTTGCAGAGAATGTGCTTTTGCTGCTGGTTTTAAATCCCCAGACTGAAGGACTCATACTTCAACCCTTAATCCCAAGGAGTCTAAGTGACTTGCCTGTGTCACAGCCTGTGTCCAAGAACCCCAAATTCAGGGACAAGAGGTTAAAAAAACTTCAGTAAAATACAAAGCCACGTTTGAGTTACAGACCTCTAAAACTTCCTGGTGTTTATTTAATTAGAATTTTCTGGGGGAAAAAAAAAAACACCGAGACTCTGGAAAAGTCACTGAACTGATTGTTCACCTCTTGCCAAAATATAGTAAGAAAAATAAGCAAACTCTGCATTATGAGCACCTTCAATAGAAATGTGGGCACCTGGGAAGAAATGTCAGTTAATATAAAATGACACATAATGATTAAGTGTTATATAGAAATTAGGTGCACAGGTATGCCAGGACACAAAAGTTACTTAAATATCAAGTAAAATACACTTATGTATATATAAAATACTTCCAAACTGTGTTAATTTAATGGTCATTTGTCAAGGACTACCTGGCAGGACATGAAAATCTATGGAATGAGTTAACTGCAGAGTCATAATCTAAAAAACCTGTTCAAACTAGCTAAGCTTCTCCGAAGTGCTGGCTGCTTGGAAGAAAAAAAGAATTGAAATAACTCTCTTTTGTTTCAGTACAAAAAAGGAAAATCCTCAAAGTTTTGAAAAGCTTCCTGCCACGGGAAAGCAATATGCACACATGTAATGGCATTTCTGTTTTTGCAGGAAGACTATCTTGTACAATAATTTAAATTCCCCTTAGCCCTGAGGAAATTCTTCTCTGGGGGTAGGCCTATACTTAGAAGTACAGGTCCCTATTTCCTATTTTACTTGGACTAAAAGCATTCAAAAATGGGTATTTAAATCGCTCCTCTGAGATTTGTATCTGGATGTTTACACAGAAGGTACCTCGTCTTTGAGGATTTAACCAAGTAGTAGTTCCTCAAGAACAGAAGGAGAATCAAGCCCTTAATGGAGAGTTATAATGATAGAGAGTCCTTCGTCTAATGTGTCTGTGAAAAGGTTTATTTGGCTGGAAGAATTCTCTTAGCCCATTATAAATAGTTAGGCACAGTGCAGGAAATATAAGTATGCTGCAAATCCAGCTTCCAATGACCTTTTCTCACAAAATGTGTTTTTGCTGAGGTGAAAGCAGTGGAAGAAAGGCAATTTTAGATGATATATTTTGTTCCTATAATACAGAACAGTATTTCATCATGTGAAAGAGAAATAGAAGTCCCCAGTGTGACTACTCTATTACAAAGAAAAGTACCTCTTTGAAAATTAATGAACATTAAATATTTGTACAGTCAAATGAAGATCTGTTTTCAGGGAACTGGTTGCCCTGTGTTCTTGGGGTCTAAGCTGGGAATGGTTCCAAATAAATACTGAGGCTAGTAGCCATGAATAACAATGATGAAATACTAGGGTTGAGGTGACCAATCTGATCACATGATATGCTAAACACACTTTTTTCTTTGCTAGGAACAGCAGCTCTATTATCTGACTATGGTGATAAATATTTTCAGCTTTACAGAAAAAAGCCTGGGTGTACTGGTGGACACCAAACTGACAATAAGTCAGAAATGTAGCAAGTGTTAGAAAATAAGGCTAATGATGTCCTGGACTGTTAGAGTAAAAGTATTGACAACAGATGAGGGATCTGATCCTATCCCTCAAGCCAGCCCTTGTGAGGTCATATTTGGAATGCTGGGACCAGTTCTGGCCTCCCCAGTACAGGAGATACATGAATATACTGGAGGCAGTCCAACAAAGGACCACAAAGATGACAGCGACATCTCTTCTACAAGAAAAAGCCAAGAGAGCTGGGACTGTTCATCCTGGAGAGGTGAAGGCTCAGAGGGATCCCATCCATGTGTATTAACACCAGATGAGAGAGTGCAACAAAAACATAACCAGCCTCTTTTCAGTGGAACCCAACGATGGGACCAAAGGCAATGGAAAGAAGATGAAACACAGAAAGTTCACTCTGAACATCAGGCAACACTTTCTCACCATGAGAGCAGTGGCATAGAGGTGGTGGGCTCTCCTTTGCTGGAGATATTCAAAAGGAATTTGGAGATGGTCATGGGTAATCGGCTCTATGTGGCCCTGCTTGAGCCAAGAGTTGGATCAGATGACCTCCAAAGTTGCTTCCCACACTCAGCCATTCTGTGGTTCCGTGAAAAGAACAGCTATCGACTCTTCCCATAGCTTTGTTAAGATTCCTACTCATTATCTTCAGGCACTTTTATTGAGACATAAAACTGCTGTACTCAATAAATACTGGTTTTGATGGCACACGTAGGAGAATGAGGTTTAGCTCTCAAGAAGAGAATAAACTGAAACTCTCGTGAATATTTCTGAAAGCCTCAGTTTTCGTATGCATCGATAACTGCACAAAATACAGAGCCTAAGTGGCTGGAAACTAAACATCTCCCTGAAATGGCAGAGACTGCAGTTCTCCTCCCCTAGAGACCATCACCCCAGGCTGCACAGCCAGCACTCACATGCAATGCGGACGTAGGCTTTGCGGCTCTTGGTGGTGCCTGCGGAGCTCCAGGCAACGCACTGGCACCAGTAATCCTCCGGCCCGAAGAGCTCCTCCACCTGCTGCCGGGAAATCTCGATGCTGACCTCCCGCACAATCAGACCTGTCAGGGTGCAAGGAACACCGGTCAATGCTGGGCTTACTGATGGACAGAAAATTAGTGTAGCTGCAGAAATCTGCTTGCAAAGTTGCTGGGAGACCTTACAGCTCTCTACAAATATCTACTCAGCAACACAGATTGTCATAAGGATGGGAAGGGAAAAACTCTCACTTTATCGCCATAATGAGAGATGTGGGTGACTGAAAAACTAATTGTTGAGATTTTGACTTTTATCACATACAGTATGTATTTTAGACAAATTGGAGGAATAGCACCTCAGCTAATATAGATTGTACTACATCTCTAGGACAATTTTCATCAAGAGACAGTGCAGACCAGTTTTATTTTGACATATCATAAAACCACATAATCATTCAATTTATACGACTTCCTTAGCCCTTCTGTACTTAATCTCTTTTTGCTAGACACAGCACAGGGAGAAGTCCTGTCCACTGTGACACTGAATTGCCCAGGAAAATGCACTTTAGGACAGCAGCAAATGTCCTGATACCTTGTAATGATGCGCACATGTGCTGCAGTATGGTTATTGCAAGCTCCGAGACGGGCACTACTACTGTGATATATGCTGCAGATATTGGGATATTTTTTAAGGGCTTTTGTAACACAGTGAAACACAATTCAGTGCCTGACAGTCTCTCTGGCCCTGCCCTCTATAACCCATCTCAGCACAACCCTCCCCCAAACCCACAGTTGCACCCATGAGGACAGTGACCCACTTGCCATCCTTCCAAGCAGACCAAGATTAGCCCACACTTCCCACACAGGGCTCTCTCTGGGGAAGCTGTTTTGCTTCTTCTAAGTGCAAGGAAATTTTGCGGTGTCTCAGACACCACTGTGAGGATCACTGGCAAAATGTGTAGATCCTCCAAAGACAACCACAAAACAGTGTTTCACACTGACACAACCCCCTTCTCTGTTTCAAAATGCACTCCCTAGTCAAAAGGCTCTTAATTACTTGGGGGGGTGGGAGAAAATGTTTACAGCTTTTCTCAGCATATTTGGTCTTTGCTGATGATGCCCAAATATCGACAGATTTCTAATGCATGTCTGCCTGTGGAGAACACCACTGCCATTTCAAAAATGCACTCTTGCAAATAGCCTTGAAAATATAAATTCACATACAAACCTTTTGTGTAGTGAGATTGATTTTCTTTCTAGAATTGTCAGGAAACTGAACTGAATTATCCTTGGATCAGAGCATGGACAGTTTGTCCCCATCACCAAACATCAAAGGGCATCCTTCTGCTGAGCACAGACCTGAGCCTGTGGAGGCCAGCTAACCCTCAGCCTCCTGCCACACAGCTTACAAGGGGATATTCATAACGTGAATGTTCCCAATTGTACAGCATGGCATGTTCCTCAAGCACTGGAAACCAGGCCAGCCCTTTGATTTGCCTCCAGCCTCACAGAGGGTCCATTCAGGGAGCCAACGATTAATTACTGTTTGCACACAGTTGTGCACTGTCGCTGAGGCTGCATGCTGCCTGCATCCCAAACTCAGGCAACAACCTAGCAGCAGAAAGGAATTAAGGCATGTAACACCACAGACTTCTCTGGTGGGAATGCCTTCTAATGAGATGCGTTTTCCTGCTAGAGACTATCACAGCCCAGCTCCCTTTCTATTTCATTATCCTTGACATCTTTAGGCATTGAATAATCAGCTTCTTTGGGGGGAAACACTTAATAGCTCTTGTCCTTGAAATAAAATACTCAAAATATGGCAGCAGCACTCTAAAGAATGAAAATCAAAGCAGTGCATGGGCATTTGATATGCAGTGAATACTGTGTTATAAACTTATTCTGCTTTGATGAGCTAATTTGGCTCCAAAAGGGGTCTGAGGGATAGCTTTGGTCCTGGTGAGAAGAGCATGAAGAGGGTGGGGAGGGAGCATGTACATTACATCCATAAAAATTGTTATATTTTCCCAGTGCAACTGCTATTAGCCTAGAGATTACTTCAGTTCATTCCCACAGTTCTTACTGCACTAGCACAGGGAGCTTTTGAAGGTTACAATATTATGTTTTTATAACAAGGCTGATTATGACAGAGTTTGATAGAGCAGTGAACTTTGTTACCCAAGGGCCAAAACAAGCATGCTCATAATGACCATGCTGGTTACTAATGATTATGAAATAGCCTTAGCATTCAGGACACAAATGCCTTTTTCTGATTGTCTATGGACAATACAAAACTATGCAACAAACAGCTACTCCCTTTAAATGCACCAGCAGAGCTTTTCATCTCTGACCTCCCGAGATGCTTTCTAGTTCAAAATAACATGCTGCTCCTGGTTAAGTCCTTTGGGATAGCTGTGAAGTACTGACAGGTTTCAGGTTATTCAAAGTAATTTGGTCTTTAATTAATATCAACAGTTGTGCCAAGACCAAAGAGATGCACATCTTCTTTTCATAGCAAATAAATACTACCTCTTTCTGCTTACAAGCAAAAAAAATCATTGTGTCTTGATCTCTAAGGTAAACTATTTTTCCTAAAGTTCAAAATGTATTAAACCAGTTGTAGTGCCACAAGATCATATGGGATATAAGGATCCACAGCCAGAACTTAGAGATTTGATTCCACCACTGCTTCCCAGCACAACACACTGTGGCACCTTATTGCACAAACAGCCACACTGATTTAGAAGAAAACCCTCACCAGCTGAAATGCACCCACCCTCAGGCCCTGGGGCAAGCACAAGGAGACACGTTTCCCTTCTTGTACTAACTTGCAATCTTATTCCTTCTGCTAGCACACTTCAACATCGCCCCAAACAGAAAATCCCTTTCTAGGCCATATTGCAAAAACTGCTGGGATATCTCAGACAGCAACTGCCTTGTTACCAGCCAACACACTGCTGTACATCAGATTTCACAGAGGAGCTGGCACACCCTGTCTGCTTTCATTCAGGAGTGTATTGCTTATCCGGCTCACATGGGCACCAAGTTCAGGAAAACCCTTGCAAGATGACTTCAAACAGAGAACTTCATCTTATCTCTGTTGCTTCTGCTCCTACACCAAAGAACATTAGCTAGAATGGAAAAAAAAAAAAAAAAAAAAAAAAGAAAAAAAAAAGAAAAAAGAAAAAAGGAGAAGAAAGCTGAAAAACGCATGTCCCAGTATTTCCAGACAATGCAACGTGCTGCACCTCTCATTCAGGCAACTGTTTATCAAATTGCTTGATTATGGGTGAGTGGACAATCTCTGAGAGCAAAATTAGAAGTTACTTTATAAAACGAGTCCCTGTATTTTGCCCAAATATACTTAGGACAAGACAAACTAAGAGATTAGCAATATTTTATGCATTTTTTATATATATATATATAT
Source organism: Cettia cetti (assembly GCA_013401135.1). NCBI lineage: Eukaryota > Metazoa > Chordata > Aves > Passeriformes > Sylviidae > Cettia > Cettia cetti. The sequence continues at coordinate 13,733 of VZUI01035873.1, read as the reverse complement.
ATATATATATATATATAATAAATTATATATATATATAATATATATATTCTGGTACTGGCAAATTCTACTTTGTCACTGTGCTAAGTTACAAAATGGCATCTTCTCACAGAGACTAAACCCTCTACTTTACCTTCTTCTTTAGAAATATATTGAATTTTTCAGTCTAGTTCTTCATACAGCTAAGCTATACAGCAGGTGAAGATACAGAGCATAAATGTGGGGGTTTTTTGAACACTTGAGTAAGCTGCACATTTCCAGAATTACATGATAGTCTTAGATGATGGAACAACCCACAATAAGTCAGGATCTTCCTATTTCAAGCAATCCAATAGCAAACAAAGCAGAAGGGAAATAACAGCAATGTGGACAGCTAGAATGCTTGACAGGTTCCTTCTATAAATCCACAAAGAGCTGACCAAAGGGTGACATGCTCAGCATATAAAACTGAGAGAAGAATAAGGAAGATGTTCAGAGTGGTGGTATTTTTCCTGCCAAGTCACCTGTGACGGAGCCATGCTTTCCTGGGAACACCTGCCTGCCTACCAAGCGTTGAATAAATTCTTTTTTTGCTTTGCTTGTGCAGTTTCAGGTTTACCTGTTAAACTGCCTTTAACTCAACCCATGAGTTCCCTCACTTTTACCTGCTGGATTCTCAGCCCCATCCCACTAGGAGCATGAGTGAGTGGCTGTGTGGGACTCCGTCAGCAGCTGGACCTAAAGCACAACAACCAGCCTAAGATATTCTTTTGCCCCAGTAGTTTTCTGTTCAGGTCAAGATGGAGGACAGCAAAAAAGAAAGCTCATGACATTTGTCATAACTGCTCTGGAATTATTTCCCAGTCCAGTGAATTAAGAAGTTGTCTATAAGTCACAATTTTTGCCTACTTACTAGCACAGCTTATTCAATTACTCATTTCAATAAAATGAATTTATTTCTGGGACTAATACAAATTGGGCTCTGAAAAGGGGTAGGGAGGAACCAGAACTTTACTTATTTCTGTATTTGCCCATTATGAGAGATTAATTGGCAGAGAAAGGCAGAGGGTGGAAGGAGCCTTTCTCAGTCTGCCTACTGCTAATAAGCATAGGGAGAGGCAATAGCTCATGGTGTGTATCAAAATCCAAGTTACTACCCCTCATGGTGCAAAAGGAAGTGTGAAGAGGGAATCATGACTTATATGCATGGTCTTTTATTATAACTGTATCCTAGAAACACAGTCAAGCAAAGACACAATTCATACACACAGTCCCCAAGGGCTTAACTTAGCTGGCTATACGAACTCTGAGGTAGATTATCTAGTCTTCAGGGGCACAAATGTTATGTTTTTTAATGTATGCAAATATAATGCAATTGTAGATATTATGGCAGATTATTGGTAACTGCAATTATAACTTATGGGTTCCATGTTGCATTCACTGAAGTAATTGTCAAATTTCCCAATGATTTTAAAAGAAACAGATTTGCTGATCAGACTCATTTCTTTCTAGGGAAAGAAAAATATCTCAAGGTTCTATGACCATATCAGACTGCACAAGACAATAAATGATCATCATAAATATCAGAAACCAGAAAATTATTATCAATTAATCAAATGTAATTATTCAGCCTGGAGTCAGTCTAGGTCACAGAGTTAATATCTACACCTCACTGGGCATCATTCTGCCAAGAAACTGTTTTGATATATTTCGGCTGTCATAACTGTTTTTCATTTGATATTAATACCCAAGACCTGTGAAAATACTCCTCAGGAGTTTGATAAAGCAATTTTGGTGAAAGTGCTACACTAGTATGTGTTTGAACCCTCTGGCAGAACAGTAAACAGGAACTATTTAGTCGCAAGACTAAACTGCACTCACAAACTGTAAGAAACTGCATTCCATACTTTGTTTATTTTCTCTGTAAGTAGTTCAAACAGTTTCTGTGCTTTTGTGCTTTCATTTGCCCAAAAGGTATTTCATTAATTGGTAATCACATACGCCAAAGAACACATTTCTCAAGGAGATGGAACTTTATGACCTACTGGACTGGAAAAAGACATTGCAATAGTACCTGCATATAGATGGCAGGTATATCACAGCCACTGCCAATAAGTATGTAAATACAGCCCATTTTCACAAAGGTAACTTGCAACCCTTTACAAATTCAATTTTGGAAAGTCAGACCATTTTCACAAACCTGATATTTTGTGCTGTTGCTTCTCTCCCTGCTTAGACCAGTTCCCCTGAGTGAATGAGACCCCGAATCTCTCTTCCCTGTGCTTGGTGGTGACACAGAGGGGAGGGACAGTGTTTCTGACTGATGCAGAAGAGGCCTTGGAGAGCCAGCTGCAAAACAGCTCTGGGGTAGGGGGATTCCTCTGCACATCCATGAAACACATACTGCTATAGAATCAAGTTATATTCCTCATATTCCTCATTCGTCTTAAGATTTCAAACAAAGCCTCACCAAAAAAAAACCACTTAAAACAGTAGCAGAGTTTTTGCCTCATGAGTGGCCAAAACCATAAGTCAAAGTGGTATGACTGTACACACAATTAATAAAAGGGAAACAGATTAGTTTCTTTTTATGCAGTCCTTTGTCCTTTTACCTTTAATGGCAAAAATATAAGCAATAAACCCAAGAATTATGATCTTTTTACTTATGGATAGTCTGGAATGACCTGTCCAATTTATTTAATTGCTCATCACAGGTGCTATAAACAACCTGTATCTGTTTGCTTTACTTGACGAAGTAAATTTTTTACAAAGGTAAAAAAAAAAAAGCAGTGCTATGCAGGAATTTAAATTTATTTACCCTCTTGCAGAGATGGATCTCTCACAGTGAGAGTTATTCCACTCGAATATATCAGAGTACTTAAGCTATAGAATTTGATGTTTAAAATGAATAAATAGGCTATGCACAAGAAGAACAGCTTCAAATATTAAAGTTCTTGCTGAGAAAAATGCATTCTGTGCTCCGTAATGGGACTGAGATGATTGCAGAATGGCACACTTTGCCTATAGCTTATTTTCTATATAGAGTACCTGTAATCTTAACAAAAGACAGATAGACAGATAGATATCCAGAGATAGTTTAAAAGAGTAAACAGCTTTTACACCAGTAATCCTTCACACTGTGACTGCCTACACCTGGTTTTGTTTCAATATACTGCTTTTATGTAAATTGAAACTGGCTGGCAATATGAAATAACTGTGTGAAGATCACAAACAATTTTCCATAAATATTAGCTTAAATATTAAAATAAAAGGCTTCCAGCTATTTTTGGTCTCTTCATAACTTTCTCTTTAGGAAACAGATACATTCTGAACTCAAATTAACACAAGCGAAGGCAACAGCTTAATAAAGTCAAGATTGCTTTAAAACCCATGTCAAGTTTGCACTGGTTTGCCTCACCCTCCTATGTTATCTAATTACCACCTAATGGTATTAAGTTAAGCTAAAATCTCAGCTCCCCTAATATTTTTTAACTGATTGACTTACACAAAAAATCACAAAGGACTGTCTTCAGAGTGATTTTACTTTGAACTGGAATTAAAGAACATTCATTCTGTTTGGGCTTTGTTTTCCTTCAGTGAAAATAAGGCAGTTTTGTTCTTTTTCCGTTAACAACTGAAGGACCAAGTTGCATAAGATGCAGGGGAGATTTCAAAACAGAGTTGTTGGATGCTGGTGGAAAACAAACCGTGTGTCCTGGTCCCTGGTGGGGGTGAGCAGTATAGCCCGGTGGGTTTGTACCCTTGAACAAGGTAAAATAGCCCCTCTGCTATCTCCTCCCCTGGCCAATCTTAGCAGCTGATTGCTTTACATCACCCTTGAACTACTGCTGTTTAATACCTTAGAACAGCACTGAATTGCTTGTTCTCAGGCTATAAACTGTTCAGAGATAAAAGAAAAACACCTCCCCCCCTTTGTTTCTTAATGAAGGCTATTTTCTGGTTGACAACAGTTTTTGCAAATATGTACAAATTGCTCCAAAATACATTGCTCTCTTTCACGTACAACAATATGTGCCTACAGCTGCCACATTCTTTTTTTGCTTTTTCCTGCAACAAAAGCAATAAGCTCCAGTATAGCAGGACTCCAAAGAAAACCTCCCTATAAATACATCATTATATTTAACAATGGGCATCATAATTTCTGAACTCACAGAGGCTGAAGTCTAGGAGCAGAAACAAATGTGACTCGCAGCATCTTAGCCCAAAAGCCATCCTGACACTAAGAAACCCTGGGTGGCAATCCCTGAACAATTCCTTCCCTGGCTCGTGCTACTTACAGGGAGTGGAAAGAAGACAGGTTGTCCACAGAGAAAAGCAGGAGTGTGAGCTCTTAGCAGCTCCAGCTCTTGGGTCATAGCCCAATCTTCCCTTCTTTTGATTGAGGAACATGTAGCTGAGAAAAGATGTTGGTTTAGTTTTTTTCAAGGGCCAGGAAAAAAAACATGCCAAGGGTTCATGTTTTACTTAAGGCAGCAGTTGAGACTTCACAAAGAAGATCTGTGCACTTTTTAATTCTGGTTCAGAGGATTTACATGCTCTTTTTAATGATCTGGGCCTTCAGCAGTGGGTAATGCTTCCCAGTCCCCAGCTTAGTGCTCATGCAAAATTGAAGCGCTTTTGAGGCAGTTTAGAGCCTACAGATGAATCTCAATGTGTAGGCAAAAAGAAATAATGGTTGTTTAGCACTTTACAAGAAGTAGCAGAGGAAATTATGAAAAAACAAACAAAAAAAGAGAGAAATCTATTGAACTTCAAACATCTGGGAAGCCCACCAAGAACATCTGAATTTTTAACAGCATGTTTACACTCCCTTTGCATAGTGGAGGGGGTGCAGAGAAATGAACAATAAATGGGTTTGTGTGTAAATTTATATATAAAAAATATACACCAAGTTGTTTATTTTACTGACTTAGCGGCTTACACACGTTACAGATATAAAATATGTATCTGCACATGTGCATATGTACCACATCCACTCTGCGTGGTTTTGAGAAGCAGAGACAACATGAAAATGCCTTATTTCTGTGAACTTGATGTGATGACACAGTTCAGTGGCTGGTGCAGCTATTGTGTGAACAAGGACAGTCTCAAAGTGACACAAGGGGTCACTCGGGAGCCTCCTCAGCAGTTGTTTTCCTACTTTTTAGTCTGCAATGTGCAGGAACAGCAGGTTGGGGGAGAAGTTTAAGACCCTCACCATTTTTGCCATTGTTCTGCGTGCTGGGGATGGCATTTCACAGCTGACCCAGGTATCTTGAAAAAAAAAAAAAAAGAAAACTAAAAAGAAAAGAAGAAAAAGGCTAGCAGCTGCTTTCAAAGCAGCTTTGTCCACTGTGCTGTCAAGTGAAGTGACTTTCTCCAGACAGAGATGAAGCTCTGGGAATTTACTCTCTGCTCCCCCACCCAGCATGTTTTCAGGGTTGTGCCAGGGCAGCAGTCAAAACACTAGCTCCTGAGCACCAGGAGGTTTTTTTTAGTTTGTAGTGAACAAAGGAATCGTGGCAGGAAGGCGTGCAGAAAGGCAGCCTGGTGGTCACAGAAGTCCTTTGGTGTGTACATGCTTCTGGGTACAGTGCAGTTCATGATACTTGTCAGCTAGAGGGGGGGCACCAGGGATGCAAGCAAGTTCCTCTGCAGATCCATATGACTTTGACATGAAAAAAGATAATTTAAATTATGTAAGTAAATACCATCAAAGTATCCCTGTAAGTCTAGATGCCTCCTTTTAGTCTTTTTCTTCTCGGTACCCACCAGTCTGAATTCCAATACTGGTTTCCACCTTAGCTGCAAACCAAAAGCACTAAACCTAAACCCCAAAGCAAACCCGACCTACTTCTAGGCATTGCTGTTCCTTAGGGCTGGCAGTCCTTACTCCTCTTCAGAGGAGGGCGCAGCAACCAACCCAGGTGCAACATCAGCACTCATTACGAAAACATAATGATACAAGTCACTGGGAACCCAAAAACTACATTCAACCAACCAAGATCCTCTCTGAATCAAAACCTGGGAGCAAAAAATAGAAAAGGCTGCAAGGGCCTAAAGATTTGTATTCAGGGAATAGAAGACACAGAAGAGTCTGACAAAAGACTCACTTTCTACTCCTACAATCAAAGTATGGAGGGAATGAGAAGTTATGAGGAATTGTGAAAGGCATTCCAACAAAACCTGAGGAGAAAGAGCTGTACGTCACCTTGCAGGTGAATGGCAGCTCTGCTGGTACTTACCACATCATGCTGCTCATTTCTGTACAAATTGGGAATGCATGGGAATGACAAAATGAATACAGGCAGTGAACCTGTAAAGGCAGCACAAAATTAGATCCTGTACGGGTCAGAGCTGCATGTGACAGGCACCTCTCTTTCCCTTCAATGTTAGCGATGATTTGGCACCCTGCCTGCATAGCAAAAAAACCTCGCTAAAACTGATCTCTGTGCAAAGCTTTGCTCCATACAAATGCTTTTCTTTCCTAAAAAAAAAAAAAAAAAAATTCAAAAAGATTAGAAAGGAAAGGATTTCTCCAATATAGTTTCAAGGAATAGGAGTTCTTCAGCCGATGATTTCTCCGCCTTAGTGAGCTAACAGAGGAAAACATAGAAAATACTACTCAGGTAACTGAGACACAAGCTTAGATAGACATCCATAGAGTCTGGAAAACAATGTTTAGCACAGTCATTAAGATCCCAATGTCTCTAAAGAGTGTTAGACTACAGCCAGATCATCTGGGTGTATCAGACTGTAACTTGTTTGCAAAGAAGAAAAAGTAAAGTATAGTATTAACCTTCCATTTCCCTGAGCATTTTCAGGTATTTTTGCAAAGAAACTACAGCTCTACTAGTCCTACTCATTCTCATATTTAATTAACTGAAAAAAAATACACTTACAGGATTCAAGTGTTCCTGTCAGGGTGCTGCTGTCTGCAGCACTTTTGTTTGACAGCACATAAGACCTTGGCTCTGCTCTTCTTTTCCAGCATGCTCTTCTTTTCTGCCATCACTGTATCCAAGAAACAACTGTTTTCCATTTAGGCCCATGGGTGCAGGATGGAGACTGAGCTTTGGGACTCACTTCCAAAGCAAGACCACATTTATGAGCCTTTCAGGCACCAGACCACCCTCACCACAGGGGCTCCAGAGGAGCTGGGGGACATGGATAGAAATAGGAAGAACTGTTGTGCAAAGTTGGGGCTAGTCTGAAGCTGTGGTGGGTGGACTGATGTCAGAAGACGTCTTTTGGGGAATTAATGGGATTACGAGTGAGTAACAAAGGGTTTAATGAAAGAAAAAACTTGGAGGAGAGAAGATGTAGGCCGGAAATATTCAGAGGGGTGTCCTCAGATGAATGCATTAGGCATCCATATTCCTCTTCTAATTATTTTAAATAACTTTATTTCCTGTCTCAGATTTGTTTTTCTAGAAGCCCACAGGAAACCTCCAGGACAATTAGGCAAACAGCTGCAGATAGGAAGTTAATGCTACAATAAGAAATGAATAAATATCCTAAAGCTTTTATCTTTTGGTCCCAAAGCACTTTGCAGAGGTAGATCAGAGAGAGACTGAGTGATTTGCACAGCTACATGGTGAATATACAGAAAATCTGGAAAGGGCAAATGACCCCTCCCATGGGCCCATCATTACTCAGAGGAGGAGCATGAGAGGAATTAACTTGCAGGAAGAGGAGCTCCCTCTGGGCCCCCTGTTAGCATGCCTGAGTACCCTGAAGGATAGAGCAAGTCTGGGAGAACCTGCCCCAGCCAGCTTAGCAACAGGAGGGCAGAGGGTTCACTGCTGCTGCCTGCAAAGGTGGCTAGGCACAGACCTCCACAGGGAAAAAGCTGCTGGAAAGGACAGCAGTAGCAGAAGGACATGGTTATGAACACAAAAAAAGATGTCTTGGTCTAAAAGCTGGAGCAGCCTTCCACAAAGGCTTAGAGGGACAAAACCCCCACATATAACTGTTTGATTAAATTAGAAATTATTGATATGTTAATGCACATATTGTAAGTGAATCCACACTCAGTTGAGCTTAAGTCAAAAACCCTCAAGTCTTTTGCAGACCTCTAAACAAAAAGAGAATCTCCCTGGGCTTAGGGGGAGTCTTGGTATTGCCTATAAGATTTGCTTCCAGAAGTAAATATCTGGTCCAGTGGTCTTAATCTGTCACAAAAGTTTATTTCCCATCCTCAAGTATTTCCTGACCTTAGTAATTTCTCCACTCACTTCAACAAAAACCCACACTATTTTAAATGCATATCCTAGAAAATAGTGATTGTCTATGTGTTTCTTCTGAAGATTCCAAAATGGCTATTTTTTCTATCCAAGTTTGTCTGCTTGAAAACATTGTCTGCAGCAGCTTTGTTGTTGGTTATTCCCTTGATCTGACTGAGGGAAACCATGTTCCCAGCAGCTGATTTTGAAGATGCAACCTGCAAGAAGAGAGAATTTCTCTTGCAGCAATGATGGGCACTGGGCTCATCTTCCCCAGGAGAGCTGTCTGTCAGGCCACAGGGAGTGACAGGCAGAAAGAAGAAGGTCCAAGTGACAGCAAAAAAAAGTCTGCAACTTTTCAAGTAGGAAAAAGCCCATGGGTTTCTTCATATGGTTTTATGGAAGTAAACCTGTATTTCCCCACAGAGTTCCATTTTTTGGGAGAAACATAGTTATGTGCTTCTTTCTGCACCACCTGCAGCCTTTTAGACCATATATGTTTCACTTGCAGCAACCTTCCAGAGAGAGAACAGACTTCAAAATATGAAAGAAAATGGAAGATTGTAGTATCAATTCTAACCCGCATCTCAAAACTATTAATAGGAGCATTTGGGAAGAGATACTCAAGACACATTTTTAAATTTCCTTGAAATGAGCTGGATTAGAGCAGAGTACTGAAGGAGCAGAGCTGAAAATTGCCAATATGTGGCTGAGAAATAATTATTTTGTATATGGGTGCTTGATGTCTGTAATGTATCATTTGATCAAATGATAAACGGAAAATAAAATGACTTCTGACAATGGTGGAATGAAAGCAATCCTTATTTATGATGTGTGGCTACCCTTACTACATAACCCCAAGGTATTCCACCCCAGAGAATCAAAATATTGCAGGCTAAGTCTAACTGCAGCATTCAGCATCACTTGCTATATGTTACTTGCTATATGTTCAGTGAAGTTAATAGGGACAATTGGCCATGTTTGCTCAGAAAACCAGCTTTTTCCTTATCCTTTGGATTCTTCAAAAATAATATAGAGAATCAGGGTGCTACAGCATGTCAAGATGCAAAAAGAAATTAAATTAAAAAGATGTGCAGAGAAAGAAAATAGCTGTAAGGAAAGGAGGATCTAGGGCTAAAAGAAATGAGTAAAACATTATCCTTCCACATCTCTCCCTGGGCTCTGCTTACTTGGGGACTGGGGGCACTGAAATTTTATATTTGGGCTGCCAAATTAAGTTCTTCAAACTGTTATTCAGACATGCAATACTAAGAAATAATGGAGTTTGTTTTTTATAAAAAATACTAAGACGAATGAATGCAGCTTCTCAAAATGAGAAGCTGTATGATGACCTTTGCTGTATAACCAGAAGTCCCAGCCTAAACAATGACTTTTGACATTAGAGCAATGCAGCCTTTTAATACGTGGTGTGACAAACACTAAAATAAATGGCTTTCATGAGATGTATACACAGAGAGGAAGATGAGCATTTTGTGCTGAAAGTGATTTTCCTGCCTCTCTACATGGTGCCAGAAGAGCACAGTGACTGTGAAGGTTTTCCTACAGCTGTCTTGGCTGCAGGATCTTGTAAGAGCTGTTTTAAAGGCAAAAGGGCATATGTCAATCCTTGATCTTTCTGTTGAGAGGGTGATCTGTTAAAGACTTGGCTAGCTGGGTATCTACTCCCTCGACAGGCTGCCAAACCCATTGCTTAAGGTAACAAACTCCTATTTGCCAGATCAATGCTGACCCTACGTCAAAAGCTCAGTTTCCTTTCGTTGATTCTGCAAGTCATCCAAAAATGCTTCACTAATTGGGAAAGGTAATGGTGGGAGGTAAGCATTGGAACCTCAGTGGTGGCTATGTAAGGAAACTGAAAGAAAAGTCATGTTTCTCTCTGAAAAGAAGTGCATATTTGTCCACTCCAAGTGCAGTTTGATAAACTCTCTTAATCAGACAAAAGGAGGGCGTCATCAGCAAACTCCCCAGGACTTCCTCTCCCTATGCATCCCAGTAAAAGAAGACAGACAGTGCAGGCAAACAATAATGCTGGGTGAATTGCCCAATATGTCTATTTAATTAGCACTTAAAGAATCACAAATGTTTTCTCCTTGCTTGAAGGAGAGAGAAGAACATGTCCCTGGCATTGAAGAGGGCAAGAGGGTGTTTATAGACCATTTCACCTCAGTAGTCAAGGTGAAAATATTAAAATACATATCCAAACTGGAAAGACAAAAAAAAGCTCCAGATTTTTTTTTTTTTTGCTTTTCTCTTGTACATCACTGGGATGTGGGGTTTGATATAGCAGCATTTAATCCTTCTGGGCAAATGAAAGGGGTGCAAGACACTGATTTTCTATACATTCACAATTCTCCCACCACTGCAGAACTGGTGTGTGTGTCTTGGAAAATAGCTCTCTATAAAAGCACACATGCAAAATAAAATCACAGATTCACAGAATAGGATGAGTTTGAAGGGAGCTTTAAGATCATCTAGTCCAAATGCCCTGCAATAAGCAGGGACATCTTCAAGCAGATCAGGCTGCTCAGAGCCCCATCCAGCCCGGCCATGAAAGTTTCCAGGGATGGGGCATCCATCACCTCTCTGGGACACCTGGTTCAGTGTTTTGCCATTCTCACACTAAAAAAAATGTTTTACCACAGTACAGTAATTTGGAAAATGTGCACGAATTGCTCTTACAATTATTGATGCTATTGAACTTCCTACCCCGTAACAATGGAATTTTCTTGCCCCCAAAAGCATCAGTTCTGCAGGGCTCCTTTTATTTTTGTTGCTGTTATCTTTTATGACAGTCAGCCATAAAATCAAATGTGTTCCCTCAAAAGAACTCTCGTCTTTGTTTTTTAAAACCAGTGTTCTTATTCTTCCCTACATTAATGGGAAAATATTCCAGAGACATAAAGGCATAAAAAAGACAATGCCCTGCCTTGTATTTCACATACATAGGAAATGAAAGAGTCAAAGATGTGCACTAGACATTTCCAAAGCACCCATTTGACTTCTTAATGAAAACGCTTAGCTTTTTGCATAAAGAAGAAAAATTCCAGTGAGTCTGAGGATTTAATAACAGAATGTAATGATCTACTGTGTAAAGCCTCAGGTTTCTCAGACTTGATCAGTGTAAAATATATCACAAGGCTCTCTCTTCAGGCTAATTTAATTAGATAAAGTGGTGCTAGAACACCCTGTCACTATTACAGTTCTCATCCTCTCCAACCAGAAGGCAACAACTCCCACAGAGTCCCTGTGCATGTTCTTTACAGCAATGCTTTACCCACTGCTCAAAATAAGCCCCAGTGCAAAGAATATATTGCTATTACTTTAATTTTGTACCTTCCCTCTTTCACAAAGAAAAAAATACAGAGAAAAATTATGTGGACATTTATTTTTCTCTCTTAAAAATTAACCTTCTTAATGCGTTCAACATTTCAATCTAACAGCTCTCTTCAATGAGAGATTGGCTGCACTCTAATTCCATCTTGTGTGCCATTGCTATTGCTGTGCTGTTTTCTTTGGTCCTCTCAATGACAGAAACAAATTTGCCTTATAAGAAGAGTTAATCATCTCTACATAGATTTCATTCCTGGGCACAGGCTCAAAGTCCATGAACACATAATCTTTTGCAAATCAAAACCTATTTCTCTCTTTCATGCCTCATTTACAATCCCAAGATGATGTACTGGTAGCATCACACCTGTATTTTGGTTCACTTTCTACCTGATTACTCGTCCTTTAGAAAGGAAAGCACAAGTGACCTTTACTCTTTCCCCCTCATATTTTATTGTCTGTTTGCCTTGTTTTTCTTTGCTTTGCTTGTTATGTAAAAAACTGAAAGCCTGGTTCAAACTCAGCAGCAGAGTATCTCCACAGCACAGTCCTCTTTTCTTCCTCAGCACACAGAATAGACCTTAGGAAGAGTGAAATATCAGGAAAGAAGAAAGCACACAGTTTTCAGTTGCTGGGATTACATGACTGACCGTGCAGAAACACAGTGTAAGTGAGATCTCTTTGAGCCCCAGGTTACCCATGGGAAGTCTAGACCTAATCTGGTTTGTGGGCAGTTTCTTGTGCCTCTCTAACCACAAGTCAGGAGACAGTAGCAGCAGCAGCAGTGTAGGTTTGGACCTAGAGGGATCCTTATGTCACCTTCTGAGCAGCTCAGTCATTACTTCTCTGCCCTAGGTTACAACTGCACTAGCTAGGCAAAAAAATAGCAAAAGAAACCAAAAAAATCTCAAAAGTGATAGAGTCCAAGGGCTTTGCCAGCCTGACTGGTGCAAGCTGCTAAGATGATGTCTCCTCCTTCAGGTGACAGAATGAACCCTCACAGCCACAGTCTCCTGCAATTTTTTTCTGCAGCTTCATCTGTAGTGAATATATTTTCCAGAGCTTCCATTGCTTTAAAGAAAGTACTATTTTACTACAACCTCAATTAAATTCTTTACCCATTTCTATACCACTTATGTGCTATGAGCCCTAGATTCCAAATCTGCCTACAGGAAGGTGCACAAACACTGCAGCTGTGACATGCATTAACAAATGTTCTGGCAACAACCAGGCTGACTGACAAATTTGAATTTTGATGACAGTTTCATTTTAACAAGCTATTAGTGCAACTAAGTTTGTGGCTCTTGTGCTAATAATCTGACATGCACAGCTTTTGACACCCTCTTCCCCTCACTGAACTCCAGTAGATGTTATTAATCTTCAATTGATAATGGTTGTCATTTGCATGTAATTGCTGTTGTTTATTATGCAAATTATTTGTCCTCTGAAATATTTTGATGCTTCTCTTTAAAAAAATTGCCTTTCACACTTGTAGAATGGAGTTTCCTTAAGAGCATCACCAAGTTTTCTCACAATGAGATTTTTGAGAAAAAATAATGAATATTTCACCTGTACTTAATAACTTTCCTGTTTCTAAATGGTGATGTTCATGAAAACTTAAAAAATTAACTCAGTCGTAACTGTCCTTCTGTTTGCCCATCTTCATTCCCTTGGGCTCCCATGGAATGAAAAACCTTGAAGATGTAGTAAGCAACATGGAATTTTTTTTAAGTGTTTCTCCTGAAGTCAACATGTGGAAAAGCCAATTTTTACAAATGAATACACAGGTCCCAAGTCTAATACAAACTTTTTTCTACAGCCTTTCTTCCTACACCAACCTTCTCTTTTTCAAGCGAGAGTACCAAGTAAAGCTTATGCTTTTGATCTCTGTGCAAATAAATGAGCTGAAACAAATAAAACCTGACTCGCAAGAGACTTCCAAGACATCTGGTGGAGTTATTTTTCTAAGTAATTAGATCAAGTGGTGGTGTAATTCCCAAATGGAAAGTACCTTCTTGCTTGGTATCCAGTTATTTCTCAGAGCCATCAAAACAGCAGTAAGTCCTGCTTCTTTCCTTGCATGTGTCTCAGACTCAATAGATTGCCAGTCTTCCCAAATACTGCTTTATTACTCAAGTCTTGAAAACTGTCCCCCTCCCTTTTTTTTTTTTTTTTTTTTTTTTT
>VZUI01035870.1:0-11371 GCA_013401135.1 Cettia cetti | reverse complement strand
AGAACTCTCAAATTTGGGGTGAAATCCTGCCCCAAACCCCTCAAATTTGGGGTCAAACCCATAAAAGCTCCCCAGAAGCCCCAAATTTGGGGCAAAATCCCCCCAAATAACACCAAAGCCCCCAATTTTGGGGTAAACCACTCCTGAATGGCTGCAGAACTCTCAAATTTGGGGTGAAATCCTGCCCCAAACCCCTCAAATTTGGGGCCAAACACATAAAAGCTCCGCAGAACTCCCAAATTTGAGGTAAAATCCCCCCAAATTACACCAAAGCCTCAAATTCTGAGGTAAACCAGTCCAGAACTCTCAAATTTGGGGTGAAATCCTGCCCCAAACCCCTCAAATTTGGGGTCAAACCCATAAAAGCTCCCCAGAACACCCACATTTGGGGTAAAAATCCCCCCAAACAACACCAAACCCCTCAATTCTGGGGTAAACCACTCCAGAACCCTCAAATTTGGGGTGAAATCCCGCCCCAAACCCCTCAAATTTGGGGCCAAACACATAAAAGCTCCACAGAAGCCCCAAATTTGAGGTAAAATCCCCCCAAATAACACCAAAGCCTCCAATTCTGGGGTAAACCATTCCAAAACCCTCAAATTTGGGGTCAAATCCATAAAAGCTCCCCAGAAGCCCCAAATTTGGGGTAAAAATCCCCCCAAACAACACCAAACCCCTCAATTCTGGGGTAAACCATTCCAGAACCCTCAAATTTGGGGTGAAATCCTGCCCCAAACCCCTCAAATTTGGGGCCAAACACATAAAAGTTCCACAGAACCCCTAAGTTTGGAGTAAAATCCCCCCAAATAACACCAAAGCCTCAAATTCTGGGGTAAACCATTCCAGAACCCTCAAATTTGGGCTAAAATCCCCCCAAAATCCCAAATTTCCTGCTTTCCCCTCAAAAGCTGCAGCTCTGACGGGGCTGTTCCCCCCTTAAAAAAACCCAAATTATTTTCATCCAGTTATTTGCTGTTTCCCAACCCTCTGTCAGCCCGAGAAATGGAATTCCCTGCCCAAACTGGAATGTCAGGAGTGTCCTGGACTTTGGACCAGGCAGAGGCAGCACCAACAACCCCAACCCAGCAGAAAACACCAAAAAAAGGCACGGAAATGGGAGGGTCTGGGCAAACTCTGCTCTCACCACTTCTCTTTTTGGTGGAACTCAGCCAGGAAGAGGAAATTTAGACAAAAATCAGCGATAATTGGGGAGAAATCCCAGCCTGTGAGGTTGCTCCATCCCTAAAAGTGTCTCCAAAAATAAAAAAGCTCCAAAAATAAAAATAAAAGTCACTGCTCATGGGGCTGGGTGGGGTTTAAGGTTTTTTTCCCACCCAAACCAGGCTGGAATTCTGTGATTCCAGCACCCTGTGAGCAGAGCACCCTGTTCCAGAGCTAAGCAGGTTAATTACATTAATTACATCCCCTAATTTGCCTTCTGAGGACTGGCAATGGCTACAAAAATCGGATTTTCAAGCTCTCTTTTAGGTGTTAAGGAACTTTTTGGGTGCACAGAGCTTGGGAAAGGGGAGCACAGCTCAGGGTTCTTCTGGATAAGGGGGAAAATAAAGGTTGGAAGGGAATTTTTAGTGCTCAGGAACAGGTGGAAAGGCCCAGAGGGAAAAAAAAAGGCCCAGAGGGGAAAAAAAAAAAAAATTCAGTCCAGAGGGGGGAAAAAAAAAATCCAGTCCAGAGGGGAAAAAACAATACCCAGGAAAAACAAATGGTCTAGAGGAAAAAGGGCACAGGGAAAAAAACAATAGTCCAGAGGGAAAAAAACCCCAAACAATCCAGAGGGAAAAAGAAACCAGTCCAGAGGGAAAAAAATAAAAAGGGCCCAGGGAGGAAATCAAAAAGGGCCCAGGGAGGAAATCAAAAAGGGCCCAGGGAGCTGCTCCTGTTGCACCCTGCCCTGCCTCATCTCCCTGTTTAACACCAGAGTTAACTGGGATTGTAACCCTGCTTTAACACCAGAGTTAACTGGTTTAACACCAGATTAACCAGTTTAACACCAGAGTTAACTGGTTTAACACCAGAGTTAACTGGTTTAACATCAGATTAACCGGTTTAACACCAGAGTTAACTGGTTTAACACCAGATTAACCACTTTAACACCAGAGTTAACTGGTTTAACACCAGAGTTAACTGGTTTAACACCAGAGTTAACTGGTTTAACACCAGATTAACCAGTTTAACACCAGATTAACCAGTTTAACACCAGAGTTAACTGGTTTAACACCAGAGTTAACCAGGCTGTAACACCAGATTAACCAGTTTAACACCAGATTAACCAGTTTAACACCAGAGTTCACTGGTGCTGAGACCCCTCCACCCCAGGCCTCCCTTCCTTCCCAGAAACGCCGTGGAGCCGCAGGGAAAGAGCTCCCACAGGGCCCATGTCAGGGTGGGGCTGGTGTTTGGGAGAGGAACACCCAGGAAATCCCCCAGGAGACCCCCCAGGACCCCCAGGAGACCCCCACTCACGCGTTGCAGTACGGCTTCTTCTCGTAGCCCTTGTAGTTCTTCATGTTGAGGGTCATCTTGCAGGTCTCACAGTGGAAACATGATTTGTGCCAGAACTGCAAGGCCAAGGGCACAGCCATCAGCACCAGGGACCCCCAAACCCCGCTGGGATCCTGCAAATCCCACCCAGCACCCCGGGGAAATTGAGTTTTCATTCTAAGAACTGCCAGCGCTATGAAAATTGGGATTTTTGCAAGGTGGTTTTTAGGTGTTAAGGAATATTTTGGGTGCACAGAGCAGTCAGGAAAGGGAAGCAGAACTTGGGGTTTTTATGGATAAGGAGAAAAAAAAAAGGTTAAGTGAGCACAGGGACTATCCTGGCTAATTTAGGATAAAATTCCATCTCTCCAGATCTTCCCTGTTTATCCCAGGGAGGTTTTTTTTAATTTTTTTTTTTTCCTTCACCGCTCCAGGAATTCATGGATAGGAAAAGTTCCTCCTGCAAGAGGCAGAAGTGACACCTGTCCTGATTTAGGGCAAATTTAGGGCAAATTCAGCAGAGGGAACAGCTGATTTTGGACGTTGAAAGCTGCTGCTTTGGGGTTTTGTTATTTTTTGTTTTGTTTTTTTGCTGCTCTTTGCCCCGTGCCAGCCAGAAGAGCAGGTCAGGTGAGGCTGCAGGAGCCAAGCAGGAAAAGCTTCTCCTGGGAAGCAGCCACGGATCCAAAACGAGGGACACAGCCCCAAAATTCCAGACTGTGACCCCACACAAACCCTAAAGGAGCGTTTTAAAGGTTCTTTTTTAGGGCTGGTCCTAAAGAAATGATCCCCCCTTGGCCCCAGGCTGGAGGAGCCTGAGGAGATCAGCTCAGAGCTGGGATCAAAGGTTGGATTTGATGATCTGGGAGGTCTTTTCTGAGCAAAATAATTTTGATTTTTGTCATTCTGAGGCAGCTCGGCCTCAGTTCAATGTCCTGAGCCCACGTTTCCATGGGGATTTGTGGGAATTCCCAGAGTGGAATGGGAATTTCCTGAAGCTTCCTCCTGGGCAGGGAAAGAGGGGAAGCACAGCCTGGAGCAGCTCTGCCCTAGGGGACACCCTCAGCTCCCAAAGCACCCCAAAATCAGGGAAAACTCCTCCAAAAGCCCAATTAGCAGCTCCAAGCACTAATTAGAGGACAGGGAAGAGTGACACAAAGGCCTTGAACACTCAGCCACCAAACCCAGCAGCTGCATCCTGCTGGGATTTCCAACTCCAGACCTTCCAGGAGCTGTTCCCTCTCCCAGCCCAGCCTGGATCAGCATTCCCGGCCTGGATCAGCATTCCTGCAGGGAGCCAAGCCCTGCTGTCCCCTCCCCTGGTGCCACACCCGCTGCACAAACACTGCCAGGCTCTGGGGAGGTGACTCAGGACGATTTTCCTCCTAGCAATGAATTTTTCCTCCCTCTCTGTTCCAGCTCCTCCAGCCCTTCCCAGCGGGGTTTTGCCCCTTCCCAGTTTTTGGGCTCCCTGAGGGATGGATCAGCAGGTGAAGCCCAAGTTTTTGGGGTTTGTTGGAAGTCCCAGCCTGGTTTGGGGGGTTCAGGGCCCTTTCCAAGCCCTTCCCAGCAAGGGCTGCCAGTGATGGACTGATCCACAGGGGACAGCACCATCCCAGAGCCTTCTCCTCAAGGAATTCCCAATTCCCAGGAGGAGCTGGCACAGACAGCAGCAGATCCCTCTGATCCAGCAGGAAAAGAACCCCAATCCCAAACCAGGAACTGCAGCAAATCCCTGTGATTCAGCAGGGAAAGAATCCAAATCCCAAACAGCAGCAGATCCCTCTGATCCAGCAGGGAAAGAACCCCAATCCCAAACCCAGGAACAGCAGCAGATCCCTGTGATCCAGCAGGGAAACAACCCTAATCCCAAATCTGGGAACTGCAGCAGATCCCTGTGATCCAGCAGGAAAACAACTCCAATCCCAAACCCAGGATCTGCAGGAGATCCCTGTGATCCAGCAGAGAAGGAACCCAAATCTGAGAGCAGGAACAGCAGATCCCTCTGATCCAGCAGGGAAACCACCCCAATCCCAAATCCCAAATCCAGGAACAGCAGATTCCTGTGATCCAGCAGGGAAAAAACCCCAATCCCAAATCCAGGAACTGCAGCAGATCCCTGTGATCCAGCAGAGAAGGAATCCCAATCCCAGCTCTGGGAGCAGGAACAGCAGATCCCTCTGATCCAGCAGGGAAACCACCCCAATCTCAAACCCAGGGACAGCAGCAGATCCCTGTGATCCAGCCTGGAAACAACCCCAATCCCAAATCCAGGAAGTGCAGGAGATCCCTGTGATCCAGCAGGGAAAGAACCCCAATCCCCAATGCCAGAACAGCAGCAGATCCCTGTGATCCAGCAGATCCTGTGATCCATGAGCAGCCCAGGCAGGCCCTGCTCCCATCCACAGCTCATTCCCACCCCGGTTCCCACAGGAATTGCTCAGCAGCAGCATCCCCAGCCCTGGGCTCTGAGCAGGGACTCTCCTCCCTGTCCTCCAGCCTCTCCTCCCTGCTCTTTGTCTCACAGAGGGAGCTGGAATTCAAGCTGGAGCCACAAAATCTAAGGCAGCTCGGAAAGGAGGCTGGAGCAGGGCTCACACAGGGGAGCTGGAGTTATTTTGGCTTCCAGGAACGTTCTGCTCGCCCTGGAGAAGGAGGACAGGCTCCACATGGGGTTTGGAGGAGCATGAACGCCCTGTGCTGCCCAGGCCTGAGCCTGGAGGTGATCCCAGGTGCTCCCAGCACATCCCAGCAGGCAGGACAGGATTTTTTAAGTGTGAACTGATGTTTTGGAAGCTCTTCTGACTGATAGAACCTCACTGGGAAATTGTGGATTTAAAGGAAAACTGCTCTGAAAGTATCCAGGTGAGTGGGTCAGAGATAATCCATGCTGGGGTGATAAAAGATGCCTTGGATTTATGATCATGGAATGGTTTGGGATGGAAGGGACCTTAAAACTCATCCAGTGATGAGGCAAGTGTCCCAGCCATGGGCAGGGACAGCTCCCACTGTCCCAGGGTGCTCCAAACCCCGTCCAGCCTGGCCTGGGACACTCTGGGTGCCACCAGGCAAAGCCTTGGCTCCACATCTGGAGCAAAGCCCAAACCCCACATCTGGAGGAGCCCCCAGGACTTGAGGGCAGCACCAGGAGGGACCCCCTGGCCTGGAGGGGACAACCCTGGGTGAGCTCAGGGTGCTGCAGAGCCCAGCCCAGCCCAGCCCCGGTGTCACTTCCCCAGCGGAAACCAGAGCCAGCAGCTGCCCTGTCCCCGTGGGGGCAGGGACAGAGATGTCCCCAAAGCCACCCCGGGCACCTCAGGGCCGTGGGCAGGTGGTGACGCCCCGGGGAGAGAGGGGAGGTTTCCATAAATCCCAAAGGAAGAGGAGATTCCCTGGTTCCAGCCAGGGCTGGGCCTGGCCCCTCCCGGCACAGCTCCTGCCCTGCTGCCCTTTGGACTCTGCTCGGGACAGGGCTGGGACAGGCAGGGACAGACACTCCAAGGATCGGGAAAAGCAGGGACAGACACTCCAAGGATCGGGAAAAGCAGGGACAGACACTCCAAGGATCGGGAAAAGCAGGGACAGACACTCCAAGGACCAGGAAAAGCAGGGACAGACACTCCAAGGATCGGGAAAAGCAGGGACAGACACTCCAGGGACCTGCCCACGGTTTTCGGGAATCGGGGCGGCTCTCCGGGAAAAGGGGAGCCGCGGGCGCTGCGGGGCGGGGTGAGCCGCACCACGAGCCGGCCGTGGCAGGGTTTTTAGGAAGAGGAAGTGGCTGAGGAGCCCGAGGAGGACAAGATGGTGACTGCGGGCTCCTGCCTGCTTCCCACAGCTGGAATCCAGCAGCTCCTGGAGCTCCGGGAGCCCGGAGGGAGCCACGGCTCATCCCAGCCAGCCTCGACCCCTTCCCTCCCAGTTATCCCCGATCCCATCAGCCACAATCCCAACACTCCTTTCCTTCCAAAGATCCACCACCTCCAAACCCCCTTTCCCTTCCAAACATCCACAACCCCCCCTTCCCTTCTAAATACCCACAAGCCCCCAAACCACCTTTCCCTTCCAAATATCCACAACCCCCAAATCCCCCTTTATCTACAACCCCAGCACCCCTTTTCCAAATACCCACAACCCTCAAACCCCCTTTCCCTTCCAAATATCCTCAACCCCAGCACTCCTTTCCCCCTCCAAATATCCAGAATCCCAGAACCCCTCTCCCTTTTCCTTTTATCCACATCCCCCAACCCCTTTTCTTTTCCTTTTACCCCCAACCCCTTTTCCCTTCCTGTTGTCCCCCAACCCCCAGCAGCTCCTGGAGGCTCCCAGGGCCCCGAGCCCCTCTCAGCCCCCAAATCCCAGGGCTCAGGGGTGAGAGTTCAGCCCCGAGCCCTTCCCCGCCTCAGGAAGAAGCATCATCCCTTAAAAATGCGAGCAACAGGGTCTGCCGGAGCTCAGGAATGCCGCCGGAGAGCGGAGCGTTCTTCCCAGTTACTTTTTTTAGTCCCTAAACTGGTTGTCCCAGAAGCCTGGGAGAGGAGGGGGAGGAGAGCGGCTCCAGAGGAAAGTGAATCCCATGGGAAGAGCACCGGGAATGGAGACCCACCGTCACCTTCCCCACCACCGGCTTCCACCGGAGCTTTGGGTTTTTTGAGAGGGAAAATACTCCAAAATTTACTCCAGGTTAAGGGAGGCAGCCCCGGAGTGTAGGGATGGGGGGTTGGAATAGAGAAGTATCAATTGAGATGGGAGTTTTTTTTTTTAAAAAAAAAAAGGCAAAAAAAAAAAAAAAAAAAAAAAAAAAAAAGAAAAGGAAAAAAAAAAGGGGGAAAAGCTCGATAATGGAAACCAGATGAGGTTCAGGGAAGCGTTAACTGTTGCTTTCCTTGGGCCTCCACACGGATGTGCTGCCTTTGAATCGCAGATATTCGAATAAATAGAAATATCTGCCATGGAAGGAAGAGCTGGGGGATGCTGCCGGAGCCCCCCGGGCAAAGAGCTCCATCCCTGTCCCCTCCTTGGGGACACCGGGGGCGGGGGGACAGCGTGGAAATCCCCCCGGGAAAAAGGGGGTTGGGAGCGGGAAGTGTGGAGAGATCCCTGGGAAGTGGGGGGGTGGGAGGGACCCAGATTCCCTGGAATCCCCCCCCCCGGGACAATGGGGTCCCACGGGCAGGGCGTTTAGCGTGGAAATCCCCCCAGGAAAAGCGGGGTTTGGAGTGGGAAGCGTGGAAATATTGCCGGGAATAGGGCGGGGGAAGAGCCGCGTCCATAAGGAAGTGCCGCCCGCGGGGGGCTGGAATGCCGGCGGAGACCCCCAGGATAACGGGATCGCGTGGGAAAACCCTCGGGAACGAGGCGTGAGGGGGGAAACCACCCCAATCCAGACCAATCCTAGGGGAAAAAACCCAAATCCTTGATCCACTCTCCACGTGCCACGCTGCGGGACTCACCTTATCCAGGCAGTTCACCTTCTCCGTGGGGTACACGATCTTCCCGCAGCGCGCACAGTTGGGATTCATGGCTGCAAACTCGCGTGAAGGGGGGGGTGGGGGAAATAAAAATCACTCCCACCCTCCTCCTCCTCCTCCTCCGCCGCCTTCTTCTTCCACTGAGCCGCCGCCCGCGATGTCGCGACTTTAAATAGTCGGGAAGGGGAGGAGGCGGCGGGGAAAGGAAAAGGGGGAGGGACCGCGGGGGAGGGGCGCGCGCCTACGCGTGCGCGCACACGTAACGCGCGTGCGAACGGAGTGCACACACACACCCCCCCCCCACCGCGGAACGCTGAAACAGCCCTAAAAAGGGCCGAAAACGGCGTAAAAACCGCAAAAAATAATTTACATCGAGGGCGCGCGGCGGGATTCGAACCGCGGGCCTTTGGGTGTGGGGTGGGTGGAGGGGACTCGCGGCGGAAGCGCGCGGCGGGCGGGGGTATAGCTCAGTGGTAGAGCATTTGACTGCAGATCAAGAGGTCCCTGGTTCAAATCCGGGTGCCCCCTCAAAGAACGTTTTTGATATTTTTGTCCCTTTTTTGGTTTTTTTGCCGGTATTTCCCGGGGGGGGGTTCAGGCGGGAGGGCCGCATCTGCACGTGCGCGGTTCCGGGGCTCCGTTCGATGAAGAGGAACTACGCAGGTGTGGTGTGAGCGCTAAAGGTGTGCCCAGCGCCCTTCACCAAGCAGCGGGGGTATAGCTCAGTGGCAGAGCATTTGACTGCAGATCAAGAGGTCCCCGGTTCAAATCCGGGTGCCCCCTCATTTTGTTAGGATTTTCTTTTTTTCTTTCCTCCCTTTACCCAACGTTTTCTCGCCCGAGTTATCCCCGGTTCCTCTTTCCGTCCCCGCCGCGCCCTCCCGGTTCTCCCGGTGCTCCCCGGTACCGGTGAGGGTGTCGCGTTTCCTGCCGCCGCCAGGGGGCGCCGCGCGCGGCGAGGCAGGGCGGGCGCGTCACGTGACATCCGCCGCCTCTTCCGGCGCCAAGATGTCGAAGCGAGGTGAGGTGGGCGCCGCTCTCCGCCGCCATCCGGCTCCATCCGCCGCCATCCGGTGTCCCCGGGGCCGCCCCAGCGCAGCGGGGACCCGGGGAGAGGCGCCTGAGCCCGGGCGGGAGCGGATGTCGCGGGTGATGTCGCGCTCCCCGTGAGGCGCAGGCCCGGCGGCGCCGGGCGGGCTCCGTGAGGCCGTACCGGGCTCTTAACGCTCTTCTCGACCCGCAGGACGCGGAGGTTCGTCCGGGGCCAAGTTCCGCATCTCCCTGGGTCTCCCGGTGGGGGCCGTGATCAACTGCGCCGACAACACGGGTGAGAGCGGGGCGGGAGGGGCGCGCCGGGAACCGGGGGAGCCCCTCGGGGAAGGGCCGAGGTAATCAGAGAGCGAGGCCCTAAATGAATTCCCAAACCTCGCTTTTCTCTTTGGAATCCCTCGCTGGGTCTGTGATGGAGGCAGCGCTGTGGGGTGGCCCGGGAATCCCGGGATAACGGCGGCGCCAATCCCGGGATAACGGCGGCGCCAATCCCGGGATAACGGCGGCGCCAATCCCGGGATAACGGCGGCGCCAATCCCGGGATAACGGCGGCGCCAATCCCGGGATAACGGCGGCGCCAATCCCGGGATAACGGCGGCGCCAATCCCGGGATAACGGCGGCGCCAATCCCGGGATAACGGCGGCGCCGCTCTCCGCAGGGGCCAAGAACCTCTACATCATCTCGGTGAAGGGCATCAAGGGCCGGCTGAACCGGCTGCCCGCGGCCGGCGTGGGTGACATGGTGATGGCCACGGTGAAGAAGGGCAAGCCGGAGCTGCGGAAGAAGGGTGAGTGCGGGAATTGCCCCGGGGACCGCGCACGAATCCCCGCGGAGCCTCCCCCCCTTCTCTAAAGCACTCGTTGGGTCCGTGCCGTGGCTCAGGGAGTTGTCGTGGAAGGGCAGAGCAAAAAGCGCCGCTTTTGGGTGAAGTGGCAGCTGCTGGTGCTGTTGATTTCAATCCGCGGTGGGACAGCGGCTGTGGGAATCCTGGACTCGGGATGGGTGGGCAGGGACATCTTGCAGCACCCCTGGGTGCTCCCAGCCCTGTCCAAGGGGCTTTGGGCACTGCCAGGGACCCAGGGGCAGCCACAGCTGTGCCAGGGAGGGATTCCTTCCCTCAATCCCATGGAACTCCATGAGTGTGGAATTCCTTCCCTCAATCGCCTCCTGAGCCCAGGTGTCCATCAGTAAAACAGGAGCAATGTCACATGGATCTGTAAAATAAAAATTCTGGAATTCCTTCCCTCAATCCCTCCCAAGCCCAGGTGTCCATCAGTAAAACAGAAATAATGTCACATGGATCTGTAAAGTAAAAATTCTGGAATTCCATAATTATGGAATTATTCCATGGAACTCCATGATTATGGAATTCCTTCCCTCAATCCCTCCTGAGCTCAGGTGTCCATCAGTAAAACAGAAATAATGTCACATGGATCTGTAAAATAAAAATTCTGGAATTCCTTCCCTCAATCCTTCCTGAGCCCAGGTGCCCATCAGTAAAACAGGAACGATGTCACATGGATCTGTAAAATAAAAATTAGGGAATTCCTTCCCTCAATCCCTCCTGAGCCCAGGTGTGCATCAGTAAAACAGGAAGGATGTCACATGGGTCTCTAAAATAAAAATCCTGGAATTCCTGGAATGATTTGGGTGGGAAGGGGCCTTGAATCCCATCCAGTTCCATCCCCTGCCTTGGGTTTGCTCCTGCCCCCGAGGAGTTCTTGCTGAATGTTGTTTGTGAATTAATAATTTGTTTCAAAATAAAGATGGGAAATGGGAAACCCCTGGATTTTCCAGGTGCAGATGCAGCTGCAGCTATTTCATTCTCAGGACTGACCATAAACCATAACGTTTTTTAACTAAAACACCACAAACACGAGGTGCAGAACAAAATCCCCCCTGGAATGTGCCTCGGGGTGGATCCCTGTGGGATCCCTGTGGGATCTGTGTTGATCTGAGCCCCCTTTCCCCTCCAGTGCACCCAGCAGTGGTGATCAGGCAGAGGAAATCCTACAGGAGAAAGGACGGGGTGTTCCTGTACTTCGAGGACAACGCAGGGGTGATTGTAAACAACAAAGGGGAGATGAAAGGTGAGCCTGCAGTCTGTCTGTCCCCTTGGGAATTCTGTCTGTCCCCCCCAGGGAATTCTGTCTGTCCCCCTGGGAGCTGTGTCTGTCCCCCTCTGGGAATTCTGTCTGTCCCCCTCTGGGAATTCTGTCTGTCCCCCCAGGGAATTCTGTCTGTCCCCCTTGGGAATTCTGTCTGTCCCCCTTGGGAATTCTGTCTGTCCCCCTTGGGAATTCTGTCTGTCCCCCCAGGGAATTCTGTCTGTCCCCCCAGGGAATTC
>VZUI01035866.1:0-12519 GCA_013401135.1 Cettia cetti | reverse complement strand
TATTATTATTATTATTATTATTATTATTATTATTATTATTATTATTATTATTATTATTATTATTATTATTATTCAAAGGAAAGTATGCTTTCAACATCTTCCCTTTCTCTTTCCAGAGGGGAAGGGGGGAAACTATAGTGCTTCCAAAAATGACTTGTGAATATAGGTCAGGCACAAATCTAACGGAAATACTAATTTTTGCAATGAATGCTTCAAACTATTTTGTAAATAAGGTACACTACATAATAAAAATGGATAGAGTTTGAATGCTAATGTTTTTCCAATATAACTATTTTGTGTTTAGTGTGAAGAAAAAAAGCAGACAGAAATAATATTCATAATTCCAAGTCTTAGTTGCCCAATCTGCAGCTCTGTAAAATTTCTCTTACGAGTGCTATTGTCATGTTTTCCTTTTCATGTGCTGAATAAGCCAGTGGAATGGGGCAGAAGAGGCAGAAGGCTGGGTTGGTGCGGTCACCAACAAACATACCATGGATTTTATGGCATGTGTTGTATGAGGAAGCATTTAAAACATGCCTTTTATTCCATTTCTTCCCGCAGCACGATTTGCGTTACAATAGCGTCTTGCTTAGTAACACTTTGAGGAGTTGAAGAGCTTCTTGATAACCCCTCAAGGAGTGTTATTTAGTTGCTGAGAAGGACTGGAGGTTTGCACGCTGCACTGAGGGATTGCCTTTTCTTGGGGGGATGCTCATCGTTGTCATGGGTGACTCTTTGTTTGGGTTTGTTGTTCTGATAGCAAGGCTACAGGAAATGCCATTCCACAGAGCTCCAAAAAAGCAAGGAAAGAAAATAAATTATTGAGATGTTTGGTAAAACAGGACAGCTTCCTACCTGTGATTTTTAAAGGGATCGTTTCCACAATGTGAGGGTTTCCAGCTCATTTGTGGATAAACTGAACCAAGTATCAAAGGTATTTTTGTGCTTCAAGGAGATGGACACCCTGGAAAACCAGTCTGCAGAGCTCCTACTTATAATTGGTCAAGCTCAATGTCTTATAAGAGTGTGGTGTGGCCTAATATTTGGGGTGGTTTCCTCTCCTGTGGTAAATATCTGTAATTCTGTGGTTTGTGTGTAAAAGTAGCTGACAAACATGAGCTTGCAATGGGCCTGCAATAAAAAAGGTTGATGTTATATGTGGATGTGCACTGCACAATATTCTGCAGGGTGGCATGGGATGAGATGTTGTTGCACCAGGGAATTTGGCTTTATTTTAATATTTGTGGTGTTCTGTGTGTTGAGAACTGGGGAAACCATAAATGCTGTGGTAGGGGCAGCTGTTGTGAGTAGCAAATTACTTTTTTGCTACTTTTTTGGAGGAGATTTTGATAATGCATTTAAGCATTGAACTCCATTGGTTAAGAGTGATGGGGTCCAAAACTGAAAACACTCAAACGTAAAAACTCTATGAGGGAGAAAAAAAGGAAAAAGGAGAAAATCCATAGTATAACTTCTCTGAAAATTGGACGTTTTATGAGGAAACCTGTGTTCTTATATAGACTGTTTCATTGTGCCCTCAGATTTCCTAGAATTACATTACTGCTGAAAATAAAACGCTGTTCTT
The DNA here is from genome assembly GCA_013401135.1 of Cettia cetti. Classification (NCBI taxonomy): domain Eukaryota; kingdom Metazoa; phylum Chordata; class Aves; order Passeriformes; family Sylviidae; genus Cettia; species Cettia cetti. The sequence goes on along the minus strand of VZUI01035866.1, from coordinate 10,934 downwards.
AAGAAATTTTCAAGTTGCTCATAACATCCCTTTTTATGGATTTAGAATTGAATATTCCTGTCTTCTTTCCTATTTTTTTTTTTTTTTTTGTTATTGTGTAAAAATTCAGTGGAATTTCTTGCATGAGCAAATTATCAGAGTCCTGGAAAGCATCTTCCCTTAATCCATTCTTGGGGCATTTTGGTGTTGATTCAGTTACTTAATCACTGTTATTTAGTGCCACTTGAGAGGATGCTGAGTGTGAGTGGTTCTCAGAAGGCTGTTGGGTCTACAGGAGAGTTGTGTCCTTGGAGACTGAGCGCTAGAAGCTGGGTACGATGTCTTAAAGCATTTAAGAAGCATTAGGTGCCTGTATTTAGAGAAGTTATTAATTGTTCTTGACTACACCATTGGCTTTTTCACCTTAAAAAAAATTAAAATCCCACCATATATAAGTGCATAAAAATATTGCATACATATTTAGTGGGAAAGCCTTTTCAAAGGATGAAGCTTTAAGAAATAGTGATATAAAGTGTCACAAACTGCTGTCCTGAACTAGCACACACCATATATGCAAATGTAAAGAAAGTAACATTACTTCCACCTTCTCTTCCAAACCTTGATTTACACTTTAGATTTATTATTTTGGGGATTATTAAACATAATAATTTAGACACATGGAGAGGTAGTCACACTGTATTTTAATTTCAAAGTTATGCATGATACCAGAGTCTTAGAAGTGAGAATGTAGCACAGCTCTCACTTGGGCTTTCAGCTCTCATCCGAATGTTAACACCATTCAGCCTGTACCACGCCTGTTGTCAGTACAAGTAACAGGGATTGTTCAGATCTCTGGAGATCAAAGGTCCCATTTCCCAACTCTACTGTAACAATCCCAGCCTAATCAAAGCCCTTCACATGGACAAACACCTCGGGGTGAGTTGGGAGAGTGATGCCTTTTGAAATCATCCTATGAATCCATGGCTCTAATTTCAACGCATTGTCTCTTCTTTGTGTAATTACTATTATTATTTATACAACATAGCATGGTCAAATTTTGAAATAGTCAGGGTATGGAGATTCGAATATAATGGAATAAATATTTTATACAATTTTTCCCTTTCTGCTTCAGAGGCAGTGTCCAATTCTGCTGGTTTGTGTTCCTTTTCTGTGTCCCTGTTGCACACTTTTCCCCCTATTACCAGCTGACACAACGTGGGAGACTTGGCTCATCCTTGGCTTGCACCCTGGGCTGACACTGGGACACATATGGGTAGGAGATATTTTGGGGTGACAGTAGCCCAGAGTTAGGTTATGCCAAAATCCTGACATAAACCTCAGCAGAATCTAAGTATGGCATTCCTCACCTCTCCCTACCTAAATAAAGGTGATAATAAAAGGCATCTTTAACCTGAATTTTACAGGTTTGCAATGATGTAACCAGAATTTGCCATAGTTGTTTTCATCACACTTTTAAATCCCATGATTTACAAAGACTGGATTGACTGTTAGAGAGTGGGGGGGGAAAAATATCTCTTGCAAGAGAACAAGATGGAGTGCTTTGCTGGATTTGTACTTCTTGTAGTACACCAGAGAGATAGCCTTTTCTTGTATCTTTTTTCTTTTTTTTCTCCTTTTTCTTTTTTTTTTTTTTTCCCTTTTCCTGGTGTAATCAGATAATTAAAAAACAAACAAACAGGGATTTCAAAACACATTGCCATCAACCAACATTATGTGCTTATGATACAGAAGATTGAGAACGACTTAATTAAGTAGATAGCAGCGGTGAAGAGGAGATGGATGCGAGGAGGAGGAGATTATTTGCTTTTGGAGGAACTTCCTTTGGCTGGCGTCGGGTGCCTTTCTGGAGACAGGGCATTGGTGGAAAAGGAAAATCCAGGAGGAAAATGGCAAGAAGATTACATCACTGCAGAGCTAAAAGCTGTTCCTTGCAGTAAGAAAAGTTAGCTGCTTGCTCAGTGTTTTGTTCCAGGATAATGTTGACATCAGCTGAGGAGTCGGAATAACGAGTTTCAAATAAGGAGGAAAGCAGTACACAGCAGCTGAATAAATTCAGGTGGAGCTGCATGACGCCAGACTTGAGATCTGTATGGGTGGGATGGGATAGAATCCATCGTATCTAGAAAACAAGGTGCACTTGGGAGGGGAAACTGGAGTTCTGAAACTGTCAGGACATCTGGGCTGAAGGGGGACAACAAAAAGACACCCAAACAGCTAAAGGAGCAATACCAATGGCTTCTGGTGTCATCAGCTGAATTTGAGGGAAGAAAAATTTTTTTTCTGTGCTTAATGCTTTGCATATATGAAGATGCTAGAGCAACTTAGAGATACGTATTTTTGAATCAGACCCACATGATAAAGCATCCAAACATAATGCAAATAATTGCAAACTGATGTATCCAGCATTTTATTTTTTTAAAAAGAATAAATAATTTAGCTTTATACATGGGCAATCCTTGCTAAAAATTGCAAATCAGAAGTCTTCTGTTTGAATGTATTTTATTTTGTTAATGGATTCGCTCATGTGAAAGGCATCTAATTGTATAATGTATTATTAGTCATTTTCTTTGGCATGCTATTAACTTTAAATAATTCTAATATTTAACATTTTATAACATGCACAACAAAGTTCTATCTCCAGCAGAGGAAAAAAACATGCATTAATAATAAAATTTTCATAGCTCTTTCTACTGTGTGTGTTGTGATACATATTTGAGCAGAAACATGGAAAATTGAAGTGTAAAGCAATGAAGCCTGTTAGCATTTAAAGAATATACATTGTAATATGCTGTGGTCCTGTAAATACAAGAGCTGGGATATAATTCAGTACAATTAACTTATTTTAAGATTGAGTCAGATATAAAGTGTGATAGGATATAACTAAGTGCATCTACTCAATGTCTGCTCAGTGATGGCTGGGCTGGAGTGTATAAAATGGTGATTAATGCCTGCTAATGGAAGTGGTCTCCACCACAAGTTGTGAGCACTGGGGTTGTGGCTGGCTACAGAAACCACACACAGCAACACTGATAATCTCCAGTAAATCCCCAAGTTTTCCTGTGCTGGAAATAAGATGACAGGTCACATTAGAAATTTTCTCCTTATGGTGTTTTATTTTTCCTTTTTTTTTTTTTTTTTTCCTTTTTTTTTTTTTTTTTTTTTTTTTTTTTTCAGTAGGTCAGATCTTGTTCCTGTGTGTTGTGGAAGTATTATGGGAATGAGCAGTGTCTAAGCTGCTTAACAAATGCACACTTTCCCCACACCAATCTGTTTTCTGGGGACAGGCTAGTGCTGTACAGCATCCTCTCGGTTGGGTGCTATTAATGTTAATAAAATGCACTTAGCACTTAACATCTCAGGATCTCAAAAGAGCTTGCAAAGCAGCATCATTATCTTTACATTATGGGTAAGGAAAATGAAGGATAGGGAGAGTAAAAGATTTGCCCAAGTTTCCATGGTAAATCAGTGACAGAGCCAGGAGCAGAGCCAAAATCTGCTGATTTATAGTCGGTCTCCTATGTAGTGTGCTGTGCCATTTCACCAAACTCCATTTGCCAAGTCCCTACTGTGTACAGAGACTGAGGATAAGGCTGCAGTCACCCTCTGAAATGTGGATTTCGGGCTCTGGATAATACAAAGCCAAATCAGGTCTTCACATGCGGGTCTCCCCTGTGATGCTTCTCCAAGTGCAGTGCCACCTGTGCCATAGACAGCAGGGCCAAGATGCATGAATAATTGAAATTCCTCTGTGCTGGGGCTGCAGAGTAGAGGGGTCCTGCCCTTGAGGACCCCCAGGTATGTTTTACATGGGAACGAGGTCCTGTTTTGCATTTCTGTGATTGCAGGGATGTGTTGCCACGCATCGTGTTTGGCATGACTAAGCCCCATGGAGCTGTGTGCATTTTGTGAGTATTTTGCAGTCAGTTTTGGAAATGACTCCATCCAGATAATATATGAGCAGATATGTATGTTGAAGGGCTTGTGCTAACATCTTTGTGAGATACCAAAATATTGCTAGCTATGTTTGCTAAGTAGGAAAATGAGGAGCTGAGTAACATGCCTAGGGAAGTTTGTGATGATTCAGGGATACAGACCAAGTCTCCTTGTTTCAAACCTCTGCCCTAGCCCCAGGGTCACCCGCTTTTCACCTCCCTTAGGAGGTAAAATATGGATCAAAAGCTAAAAAAGCACCTATCTTCCTGCCAGACTGGATCACAGAAGGGAGCAGGAAGCTGAGGGATGGGTTTGGTCATTGTGCTCAGCCCTTGTAGGTGAGAATCCTTCTCTCAGTAGTAAAACAGCCCCGCAATTCCTGCTCACACTTCCATGCCTCTGTGTGCAGTAACTGTGTCAACTGTAAATTATAATGTCAGGGATTTATTTCTTTGGTGTGTTTGCATGAGTGTACCCATGTTTCAAGTGATCTCCCTTCAAGAGCAAATGTGTGTAGTAAACAAGGCAAGAAGGAATCATTCACGTGAGGGGAAGAGGAAAATGCAATGCCCCCCAGCCCTCTGATCACCTTCCTGGGACTCCAGCTGGGACAGATCCTGCCTGCTGAGAGGCTGTGGCTGAGCTGGAGTCCTCTAATTTTCAGATTAAACATAATCCCAGGCACTGAGTTACGGACAATAATGTCCTTTCCTTGTGCTGAGCCCCCATGCTGGCCTGCACTACTCAGTCCCACCCATGGTACAGGCAGCATTTATCCTTAGCTTTCCTTTTTCCTGCTGGCTGGCCAGTTTTATCCACCTCTGGTGTGCCTTGGCCAAGTCTGAATCTACTGGAGTGCTTCCTGCAGTTACCATAGGATCATGGAATATCCTGAGTTGGAAAGGACCCACAAGAATTATCAAGTCTTACTTTTGACCCTGCAGTTCACTGCAAAGGTGCAGCAATTCAGGCACCTACTTTCTTCCTACTACTTTATTGAGGATCTCTGTAGATAAGGCCACATCATGCCACGATTTGCTATCAATATGAGTTGATGGCTGTTTGTTCTCTGAGAGGCATTTTGGCTGCAGGCTTGGAGAATAGGTGTGTGTGTCTGAACTCAGCTTGGCTGTTCACAGCTCCACAAATCTGCACCTGCACTCAGCTTGTTGGGTTTGGTTCGGTTTCTTTTTATCCCCACCCTGTGTGTAAATGGGCCCTAAAAAATCTGAGTTATTCTTTCTCTCTCATCCTGTTAAGTGATATCAGAGTGCTTTCAAAGACTTCAGGTTTGAAGTGAAGCTCGTACTGCTGTGTGATTTTGTTTGTCTGTGCTGTTGAAAATGAAGAATTTAGGTTGGGCTTTGTATGAAAAAAGCTAATGCAAGGTGGACAACTTTATTATAAATCCCTATGCATTTCAAAGCCTCAGTTGGAAGAGAAAGCAAGATAGCAAGAACCACAAACATGGGTTGGATTATTTCTTGTTAAGCAAATGTAATACTGTGAAAGATTGACAGCACAGAAACTGGAGTCCTCCATTTATCCACACTTCATTCCTAATATCTGGCTTCAACAGCAGATTGTAACCATAGAAAGGCTATAGACTCTGGGTGAAATGGCACTCCCTTTTGGATCCAGTTTTATAAAAGAAAACAATTATTCACAGAATGCGTGTCTTTATTCTTTATTGCACATTTCAAAGTCCCCATGAATACTCATTTGCATGTGACAGCTAATGCTGCATCTTGTATTGGCCAGTAAGAGGCATGATTGCACTAAATTGGAAGCAGCAGGCACAGGTTTTCTTTTAAGGATGGGGGTGGGGGTAGCCATCCTCTCGTACTGTTCTCAAGTCTTCAGTCAAAACGGTTTTAGAACAGTTGCAAGTCTAGTTACTGGGATAATAAATCCCAAATTAACTGAATATGCAGATTTCACTTCCATTAGGTTACACTCTTTATCTTTTGTTAACAACCCCAACTTTTTAAAGCAGTGGAGAAGTGGGGAATTGAAAATACCGAACTGGTACTTCAGGAGTGAAAGATGAGTAACATGCCCCAAAACTGTTGCTGTTACTATTTCTTTTTCCTCCCTCTTTCTTTTTTATAAGATAAACCCAGATAAATATATTTATTCACCCTGCAAAATTTGTTTTTTTTTTCCAAATGATCTTGTTATGTGACTGACACACAGGATAGCAGAACCCCAGCAATGCAGAGAGGCTGCTGCCAGCGTTGCTTGCAACAAAATTCTACGTACACAGCAGCCACAGAAAAACATTTATTTGGTAGCTCATTCTTTTTTCCTTTAGAAAAGCATGCAGCTCCGACTCAGGAGAACGGGGAGATAGCGAGATAAATACTCCTATGGCTCCTGTGTAATCTCTTTGAAAATTATCTGGAACATAATGGGGACAAAAGCAGCTCCTTGAAAACTATCCGAAACTCACTCTTTTCTTAAATGTAATCTCCCAGCATAATCAGAGAGCAGAGCAATTGGCTGCTAGGAGTGAGGGGATTAACAAAAAACACCTTGAAAAGGTTTAGTACAGAAAACAGTGTATCGGGACCATTTCTTTCCAAAAAAATTAAAATTGAAAGTTGCTCGTTTTCTTTTTTTTTTAATTCCCCTCCTTTTCCCCGACAGCTCAAGGCTGTCACACTTTCGTTAAAAAGCTCTAAAATGCCATAGGAATTGTAGCTAGAACATCAGAAAGTTATCATGCATGCAGTTTAACAACGAGATTACCTACAGTACATTTTTTTTTCCCAGCAAGAAAACTATGTAAAATCATTGCATTCCAAGTAACAGACAGGACTTACTTTGTAAGATGGATTTCAAAAGATCTGGAGGCTTCTGTTCCTCATAAAACTATGCCAAAGACTATTTAAGTGGCCAGTAATATAAACATTATGCTGCTAACACTGAACAGTTTATCACATAAATATAATTGTCTTCTTTTAGAAGAATAATAAAAGCCGAATCCATATGTTACACATTATTTAAAATTGTTTTCTGCAAGATGTATTAATCCCAGCGAAGAAGCAATTCTTCTGCTATAGAAGTAGAACAGCAGTTTTATTTTATTACATTGTCATTGTTTAATTTGTTTGTTCCCGGTAGTAGTTTCACAGATTTTTATGAACTGTTACTTTTATGGAAAGTCAAGTTACAAATGATGGACGCTGTTTGCTTGCAGGAACAGAAAGGTCATGAAGGTAGATAATGTATTTATTTATTTACTTACTGTACTCCACCTATTTTTTTATTTTTTTAAATCCCTCAATTCTTACCAGAAGCTAAAATAACTTGTGGTTTTTAGACCCAGGAGGCACATAGTTTGATATTGCTCCTCAGAAGCACTGTTAGCTCTGCAGTCTATTCAAATTTGGGAGTAGAATTTAAAGCTCGGATAAACAACGTTTGGTAGCAATGGCTGTGCAGAGCTTACAGTTTATCTTTAGAGAAATGTGATCTTGCAGCTAAATGTCATTTTGCCTATTTGTTTTTATGAATTTGAGCTGAACACTAGAGCAAAAACTTATTTGATAAAAAACCAGTTCCACTCAGGACTAAATTATTTTCCACTGATTAAAAAATAACTATTTTTTTCTAGGTAGTGTAAGGCTTAATTTTGAATTCTTATGTTCTAAAATTTAAAGTTATTAACTGTCATGTGCAAACCTGAGCTCTAGATTACTCATAGTGTAGACTAATGACAAGATGAGACTTTAAATAACTTTAAGACAAAAAGCAGCTCTCAAAAATTGACTGTTTAAATGCAACACGGAAAAAAGGCTTAAGCTGCTGAAATATTTTGGGCATGTTCACATCTGTAAATGAGGCTGAAATAGCTGGCCTATTTAAACAGGAACAAGTATAAAAATATTTTCTTTAAAGAAATCAATTATATCAGCCTCACCAATAAAACAGTGTCTGTAAGGTGTCTAACAAAGTACATGTAAAAGGAAATACTTAATGCCAAATGTTTGAATTATTACAAAATTGTATTACAAATCAAAATCGAAATAGAAGAAAAATATTAAAAATAATTCATTTTTGCTTCATAGTTAACCCATTATCAAATATGCAAAATACAAGAGAAGCTTTTTGACCTCAGAAACTTAATGATTGATTGTAAGAGCTGAAAGAAATTTCTCTGTGCTAGAAAATGCACACAGTCTGCCTGCTTTTACCCAGAGTCTTCCTCAGCTGGAATAACACCAACTTCATTATGTGCTGTCCGTATCCCAATAGGAAGTACAGTGCCATGGCTTGTTCAAATCATGGTCAGATTCTACCAACAGTTATTCTCAGAATTTTATTTCCTTTTTTTAATGGGTTGTGGTTTGAACAGTGCTTTTGACTGAAGTTAGTCACCAGCAATGCTCAATCTCGTTTTCTCTGTGCTGCATCACTTTTAATTAGTCCAGTTTTGATTAAGATATTTTACCTATGTAAAACAAATAATTAAAACCCAATTCTTTTTCTTATTTTTTCCTCTGTTAATCTTTGTATACTTTCTTCAAACTGCATAACGTGATATGCATTAATACATATATATTTGTCTCAACAAACAAATCCGTGTTTAAATAGATACTAACTCTGGATATTGTCTCTCTGGGGTGTCAGTTCTTCTCTTTGTGCCTCTGTTTCTCGCTGCACCTTTTGTCTGCGTTAACTGCTTCGATCACAAACTTTTTCCTCACTCTCACAATGTGCTTTTATAATGCCTGACACAATGGGGCATGGATCTGATGAGGGCATCTTGTCGCTCCTGTGGTTATAATAATCCAGATGGTGACACCACCACCGAAAGTATAATAATAATAGTAATAATAATAACAGTAATAATAATAATCTACCAACAACAACAGAATCCAATAATAATCATCATTTGGTTTTTTTCCTACGAGTGTTCACAGCCCTGGCTGTAAAATCTTCCCCTTGCAAAGTCTATAAAAACTTGGTAAAAGTTTTAATTGAGGAAGTTTTAAGGATGCATTTATTTATTTAGATTTTTCATATTAAGGAAAAGAATTGCATTCGTTGGCTGCAGTTTTAGAAGTAACAATATGAGTTTCAACATGGCCATGAAAAATCTAACTCATTGTTTCACATTATCATATATATTGGCCTAGACGTATATGTGTGAGGTTTCATGTTTGTTTTGGTTTTTTTTGCTGTCAAGGAAATTACAGCAACACATTTTTATTTCCTTTGTCTTTGTGACAGAGTGGGACACACTCGGGTCAAATGTTGAACTCCATTTTATATTATAAATACATTTTAGATTAGGGCATGCTTTTTGCATATGTAAGCAAGTTTATTAGGAGGTATTCCGGTCGCTCTTCAGCCTGAGAATAGTTGTTGACACTTCATTAGAGAATATCTGGGATATTTTTAACCCAGATTGGTTCAGTGACCCAGTTTCTGGCTCGTGTAGGTGCAATTCAGGGGACAGTGATGCACAGCCTTGCGAGTCAAAATGAGTGGGTCGGGCTGGGCGAGGACTTTTGTAACAGGCATTGAGCACCATCAGCAGCAGCTTGTCCATCAGCCTGCTGAAACCACCCAAACAACCGCCCCAGACTGTCAGATGGAATTGTCTCCTTGTTAACCACCCCGTTCCCGAGGAAAAAACGGACCCTACGTGGGAAATGGGAAGGACACCACTGTAGTGGAGCAGCACAGGCAGAAAATAATATGGGCTGGAGCTGGAAAGAGTCTGTGTAGAGGGGCTTTCCATCAGGAGGTGTAGGAAATCCATTTTGGGGGGTGAGAAAGAAGGAAGGCGCTGCCTCATTGGGTGCTCCATGAAGCCAAGGAGCAAGAGGAGCTGAGCAGGACATGGGAGAACCCAGGAGATTTTGTAAATAATTCCAGCTCTGCTGCTTCTGGAGACCAAGACAGTGGGGACATTCCTCTGCTGAGCTTGTGTTTCAGTCCTGCCAGCCAGGTCTCCTTGGGGAAGCCACCAAGGAGCCAGGGCTCGTGTCCGGGAGTGTCCCAGGAGAGGTGGGGGAGGCTGGGCTGGGGAAGAGCCAAAACTCCAGAGGAATGGTGTGACAGGAGGAATGGGAATGGGAGGGCATCGCCGAGATCACGATTTGGAAAATGAATAAACTTGGCCGGGATCCATCTCACATCAAGGCCCGGCCTCAGATCTCCTCCCAGCAGGCGGGTGCAGAGCAGGAGAAGCTGGGTCCAAAAGTACCCACTGGTAAAAAGGAGTGTGCTATATTTGAAACCTCTTCTGCCTCTGCCAGGCCCACTGGTGTGCTTTGCTTGGGAGGGGAAAAAACATATTTCACATGCACACTGTTGATTTACTCTCAGAAGGCCAGAGTTCAAATTTTATTCTAGTCAGATACCAAAACCTTGGATATTTCTCTTAATTTTGTGAACCCTTAATAGCTTTCAAAACTGGACTTAATATTTCCTAAGAACAGAGTTTCTCAGGACATTCTCTGTACCTTCTTAGGCTGGCAGGGGATACCGTGAGAACTATCATTCTCATATTAATTTGGTATTTTTGCTTTAAAGCAGATTCTGTGAGTGGGAGAGGGAAGGTGGAATTTAGATACTTCAGAATTATTCGGCTCCGCATCTATTTATGCCACAAATAGATAATATTTCAGTAAAATCACTGAGATTTGACTTTTTTGAAATGCTCTTGCCTGTCTTTGCCATCTCTATTTAGAAATATCCCACTGGCTTTAAAACAGATGTGATCCTCTGTGCTTTTGCTCCTTAATGCTCCTGAGCTTCTCAAACTGTGTTGGAGTCCTTCCATGGAGGGCTCTGGATGTCACCAAAGCTGCCCAGCATCTGGAAGGACCAATTCTTAGTTCTTCGTGGCAGACAACTCAGCTGGCAGTGGTGCTGATGGGGTCCTCCCTCTCCTAAATCATCATATCCATGGATGGGATGGGATGGGATGGGATGGGATGGGATGGGATGGGATGGGATGGGATGGGATGGGATGGGATGGGATG
>VZUI01035864.1:0-40946 GCA_013401135.1 Cettia cetti | reverse complement strand
ACCCGCGCCGCCATCTTGGCTGCCGCCTCTGCGCCCCGCGCGCTCCCGCCGCGCGCGCGCGGCCGCGCGCCCCCCCGCCACTGCGGAGCCGAGCCCAGCCGAGCCCAGCCGAGCCCAGTCCAGTCCGGTCCGGCCCAGGCCAGGCAGAGCCCAGCCGAGCCCGAACCGAACCGAGGCTCTCCGAGCCCGCTCCCCGGGGACCGGACCGCTCCGCCTTCGGCTGCGTTCGCCTCGGGCTCGGGTCGCCTCGGGTCGCCTCGAGACGGGCTCATCTCGGTTCGGCTTGGCTCGGGCCGGGTCGCTGGGCCCATTCTTCTCCCCCGGTCCGGCAGGACCGTTCCCGGGACCGACCCCGCCCTGGGCAGCGCCGGGGCATGGCTCCGATAAGTGCTGGAAGGTCTCCGCGTGGGAGCCTTTGGCCGGAGTGCGCCCGCAGGGAGAGCGTCCATCCTCCCGCACCCTTCACGAGTCCGGGGGAGGCCCGCGGGTTGCGGGCGTAGCCTCCCGGACGGGCAGCAGACCTCCCCCACCCTCTTGGCGGGGACGGAACAAGTGAGTTGCCGCCCCTGTGGCTGCGCCCGCCCTGGGACAGCAAGAGTCGACCCAAAACCTCCGACAGAGTGAGGCCAGGTACATGGCTGTGCCATGTCAGATGCGGTGACAGGGCTGGGGTACACAACGTGCGCCAAGCTAGGTGTGGTGGATGACTGGGCTGGGGTAAACGGCTATGCCGGTAGTGTGACACAGGCTGTCAGCACTTGTATGCCGGCAGGTGCCCTTGCGAAATCCTGCCACCGCCTCGTCAGCCTCACACCGATCACAAACCCAGCAGAGACCACACCATGTCGGGCCAGTTTCATTCTCAGGCAGCGAGATGCACCGCGTTAGCTGCAGCTGAACTCGGCTGTCATTAAATGCTTGTGAAGATTCACAGCTGATTTGCAAATTAGACAAATGCAGATGAAAAACTTGTGTTCCCCTACAAGAGCCAAGGAGCCGTGTGCCTCCGGCTGGGCACTGGGCACGGGTAGTGCCCGTCAGCCTCGGCACGCACAGCCCGACCTGGCTCCGTGACACCGCCCGGACACACGGGCCAGTGCCGCCCTCAGGCGTGTTCCGACAGCGATACCGCTCACCCCGCAGCTCCTCTGCCACGGGCTCAGTGCGTGCGACCACACTCCGGGAGGGGCTTCTTTGATTAAAACCTGCCTCAGGATTCCTTTTGAAGGGCAGCGCCCTGGGCACGCCAGCCAGCACCACGGTCGGGCCCACTCGGCGAGGCCTGACAGCGTTTGCCGCCTCTCTCTGCAGGTCTTAACGCGGGGCCGGACCAGAGCCCGGTACCCCCGGAACGGGCCTCAGAACCCCGGGCGGAGCGCGGCGCGCCCCGATGACGCCGGGAGCGGGCGGAAGGGGCGCGTCGCGGGCGGGCGGAAGCGGCGGGCGGGACGATGGGCCCGAGGCGGCGGTGAGCGGCGCGGGCATGGCGGCGGCGGCGGCCCGCGGCTGCCCCCCGGCGGGCTCCGGGGACCGCGCCCTGGCCGAGCTGCTGCTGGAGTTCTCCCGGGTACAGTACCGCGCCAAGGACGGCGGCGGTGCCGCCGCTGCCAAGGTAAGGGCACCCGGGGCTCGGGGGGCGCGGGGAGCGGGGACCGGCGCGGTGGGCTCTAAGCGTTGGCTCTGCGCAGGTGGAGCGGATCGAGCGGCGGTGCCTGGAGCTCTTCGGCCGCGATTATCGCTACAGCGTGATCCCCAACGTGCACGGCGAGGTCTGCGCCCACTACCCGCGGTACATCGTCCTCCTGGAGCGCGACGCCGGCGCCAGCCGTGACTCGTAAGGCCCCCGGTTCCCGTGTACCGTCCCGTGCAGCTGACCCGGCGGAGTTGTTGTCCTGGGGAGCTTCCTCGCCTGGCGCTCCGAGGCTCTTGCCGGCCGGGGGAAGCCCTGCGGGTTGTGCTGCGCTAATTATAGCCGGTGGTGTCAGCCGCTCCCGGGACTTCCCTCGCTGCCTGCCGGGGCTGCCGAGTTCCTGCGGGGCTCCTCCCAGGGCTCTTGGGCCGCCTTAGTGAAAGCTGCCAAGCTGAGCCTGTTACTCGAGGGGTGTGAAGGAAACGGGGATGCTCCGAGGCAGTGCATGTGGCACTGGAGTGAACCTGAGCATAGCGTTGGTTCCTGGTGATTGTTGTGTTGCAGCTCGCCCGAAGGCTCGAGGTTGGGAGCAAGCCTGTGTGATGCTCTCCCTGTCTTGATGAAGTGCCTGTGGTTTTGCAACAAAACCTCTGATGTGGGAAATTTTAATCTGCAAATCATCTTGGGGCAGGGGGTCTGATAGGGGCTATGCAGACAAGACAGTCTAGACAGATATTTCTGTCATTCCAGACAGGGTTCCAGGTTATTTCATCTCTCCCCACCATGGTGAATAGGTCAGTGGGCACTGAGGTTTGGTGAGCTAACGGGAAACGCTTGCTCAGTTTGGTGCACATCTGAGCCAACACATCTCTGGACTTTGACCCACAAGTTCAGGATCACGTTGGTCTCGCTTCTGGCTGAGTATGAGCTGCTCCTTCCAGCTTCAACCACAGCCTCTCATTTTTTTCTTTTTCTATCAACAAAATGTAGTGCAGTTTTGCAGTCTTGACTGTGTGTCCATGACAAGAGTAATATGTTCAAAAAGAGGGTCAACAAGGGCTTCTCACATGTCCAGCTGCTTTGCCTGAGGAAGGAAAACCATCAGCTGCTGTGCTGGCGTGTAGGCTGGGTGCTGTGGGAGGGGGGTCTTTGGAAACCAGCCACAACTGACTGCCAGGTGGGAGAGTTTCTGCCTAACAGTTGGGTGAGATTAGAAAAGATTAAACTCCTTGCTGCAAAAAAAACAGGAAACTGAAGTTTGAAGCTGTTAAATGTATCTAGGGGAAGCTTTAGGGAAAAGAGACTGAATGCTTCTGCTTTTCTTGTTCTTACAAGAGGAAAGGATGCTTAATTTTTCTGACAAGTATTCAAAACAAGAGTACTTACAGTTGGTGCCCCATTTTCTTCTATGACCTTTGCAAGCCAGCAGTGACAATTAACTGTATTTATACTGATTCTTGGCAAGTTTTGATTTACTCAGAGAGAGTCACAAAAACAGACTACACTTCATCATCAGTCTCCTGATTTCAGGGTGATGATTTTTTTAAAAGCCACCGAGTGATTTTTAGACAAATGCAGCTTTTAGTTTACTAATTTTACTGCTATGGAATAATTATGAAATAGAGACTGTTGCATGTCTTGTGTTATGGAAGGCAAGAACCTCTTCCAGTGAGCAGGACACTCCATCTAGGACTGAGTCTCTTTGGCTGCTGCTTGTGGAACCACAGAATGGTTTGAGTTGGAAGGGGCAATAAGTTTCAATCCCCACTGCCATAGGCAGGGACATCTTCCACTAGATCAGGTTGTTGAGTGCCCCATCCAACCTGGCCTTGAACACTTCTGTTTTTATCTTTGTAATGATTTTAGTCAGCTGGTAAGCCCTACTTGAAGTTTCACGCCTATGAGAATACCAAGGTGCTTTGGAAGCAGTTTTCACATGTACAAATTCTTTGCTGTACCATCATTTCTGCCAGTACAGCTGCTTTTGGAGCCATGTGGGGAAGCAGCAAAAAATTGATATTTTTAACCCAAATCAGTTCATTCTGTAGCTGAGCAGCTGGGGGAAGAAAGGACATTGCTTGATCAAAGTTTGCTAACAGTACTCTGAAATCCAGGGAGGTGCAGGAGGAATTCTGTGTGTTTTCAACCTTTTTCTGTAGATCTGTACATATGGTGATACACATCATATGTCTTACCTATGTTCTGTAGATATAGATAAGATTTATGTATACTGCATTTAATCGCTAGTTCCTGTAAAAGCATTACATCTGTTCTTCAGAGCTGCTTCCCCCTTGCTACAGGAGTCTTGATACAACTGTGTTTACCACATTCATCTCTTGCATTACTGAGGGTGATTGTTGAGATGAGAAGATGTGAGAGCCTTATTTGTAGCACAGCCATGATTGATGGCAGAGAGGGTCTCTCCAGTGTGTGTGCGGGAGAGACCTTCCCGAGGAACGGGCGTGGTGTGCCTGGGAGAGAGGCTTATCCTTCCATGTCCCCAGGGGCGTGCTGGGCTTCCCGCTCACTCCATGTCCTGGGCTCCTGCCAAGCTGCTCAATCTCATTCCCAAGTGCAGCAGAAATCTCTCCAGGGATGTGCAGTGAGAGAAACCTGTTGCCTTGTCTCAGCTCCTGCAGAGGTGCTTCTCTTATAATTTCTGATCTTTCAGGTATTTCATTTTTGCTGTCTCTCATCTTGTGGACTTGCAAGAACTGCCATGGAGCTATTTTGGTAACACTGCATTTTAAGTTCTTGTAAGGAAAGGAAATGTAAGGGAACCTGGAGCAGAGTGCAGGATATGATGTATCTCTTAATTGCATGCATTAGTTTAAAAACAGCCCCACAACCAGATCTGTGCATCACAATTTTTTGAGTTTCAAAATAGTTTGGTGTTGGGAATTACACACAGAGGCATCTCTTCTCACACTTGCTCACATTTTCCTGCCTTTCCAGTAATCACCCTTGTGTTCACATTGTTTAAGGAAGATTAGCTTGGGTTTTTGTTCTTTAAATTCTGCTATATGTCAAAGGTCTTTGAGCTGGACAGCAAAATAATTGTATATGCAGGAAAACATAAAAAAACTTAAACTACCACCATGAATTCTGAGAACCAAATCCATCTTTAAAAAAAAAGGATTTGAAAGTCTCGTTTTATGTTTCCCTGCTTCCACTGCCACCACCTCGTATAATATTTTCCATAAACAGATCGATTTCCATTTTAATAATAGATTATTTTTTTAAATCCTTCCCAGAATGCAGCTGCTAGTACACTGCTCCACCCTCTCAGTGATTCTGAAGTTTAGCAACTTTTGTTAACTTCCATTGCAAAGATAATTATTTGTTCGTAGGCCGGTGTTGACCTTCATGTTTGAGTTCTCCTCCTCCTCCATTGTGCCCTCCTTCACCCTGATGCACATATTGCTGTGCATCTGCTCATATTCATCTGCTCTTCCCATCAGACCCTGGTGGTTTCTCTTGCAGCATAGACCATCCCTTGGCCATCCTCCTCATCTTCTGTGCCTTTTCAAGCAGGAGTGCATCACTAGAATCAGATTCTTTATCTCAGCTGAGAGGCTGTGCTCTGCACGGTAATGCTGGTATGTACTTCTACATCTCTCTAGGGAATTTCCCATTATCTTATTCTTCCTCTTTTTCAGATTTACCATGTTGGTAATGTATTAACATCCAGGGATCAGGCAGTTCATCTGGCTCTTCTACCATGCTCCATTACTGGAAAGGGCTAACTAGAAATTCTTGTTAATCGTCTCCAGGTGCATCACCATGCAGTTTTGTATGTCCAGACTTCACCTGGTTTCTAATATATCACTCTGGATGCTTCTCCAATTCCAACTCTAGTCCTCTCTGCATTGACAGTTCCTCCTGGAGGTCTGTGTAGTTCAGCAGTGAGTTTGGATTCCTATCAAGCGTGGACTGATACTTGGACAAACTGGAGCAATTTTAACATGTTTGCAAAATGTCTCCTGGTATGAAACACAATTCTGTTTTAACTTCAACAAGAAAACCAAACAAAATGTAGTTCTGTGGATGCAGGTGACATTAATCTAAGTACCCTGCTCAACCCACTAGCTGATTTAGTTGTTTAATTACCTGGCGACACAAATGTTTGAGGATCATGGAGTGTTCAAGATTTGATTTTCTATTGTATTTCTTTTTTTCTTGCCAAACTATCACTCTGATAGTGAATTCACTGTGATGGTAGTGCTGAGCTGCTTTTGAATGGAAAGGTGATAGGCAGGGAAACAGAACACGTATTTTTGCAAACACTGGCTGTCCTTCTCTAGCAATCCACATGTTAGTCTGTGGCAGACCCTTCCAATGGTACTCATGTTGCCAGTTCCTGATGGTGCTGTCACGTACTGTGCGTTGGTCTTTCAAAATAAAGAAGTTAGAAAAGTCCAAATGTGCTGTACAGCAGCAGAAGCAATTCTCCAAAAAGTGTTTTCGTGCTCACTAGCTTCAGAGCTGACTTCTAGGGAAAGGGGTGGGATTGCAGCCCAGGGTGTCTGTGGCAGCTTTGCTGAAAGACGTGTGAGAAGATGCTCTGTGTACTGACCTGAATCTCTGCCCACTAGGTATGAGAGCACTGTGCAGGTTGGCAGACTGCAGGACCTCATCAACCGGAGTAAGATGGCCAGGTGTAGAGGACGCTTTGTTTGCCCAGTCATTCTGTACAAGGGAAAGGTAAAGCTTCATGGGTTACCTTTCTTTACTGAGAAAATGACCTTTCTCTCTGCCATTTGAACTGTGCAGCCACGTCTTCAGTCACTTGTCACTTTTCCAAATGGTATAAAAATCTGCTTAGATACAAGCAGGCTGCCTGTAGTAGCAGGTAGCATTTGCTATCTAGGCTGCATAAGTTGTGGGCACTTCAGGCAGGCTGTTCTTCCCCTCCAAGTCATGAGCCTTGCACCACATAACTGGCTTTTTTTTTTTTTTTTCCCTCCTAGGTATGTCCCTTCTGAAGTCCTTAAGATATTTGGCATTTCAGAGGGGAAAGATAATTATTGTCCCTGTTTGTCATTTACTCTTCCCAGCAGCTCCCTTTGAGTAACTTTCTTCAGAGAAGTTTCCTTTGTCTGTTCCCTCGGGACACAAGATTGCATAAATGGTCTTATGAATGTGTGGGCTTGTCTGCAAGGGGATCTGTAAGAAAGTGAAATTAGATTCATTTTTATGTGAATTACTTAAACTGTGTTGAAGCCCTGTAGGAATAGTCTCATTTAGCATTTAGCTTAATTCAGTTTTCTTAGTTGAATTTAGAAACACTGTATGAATAGCAAAATCATACCTGTACCAATTTTAATCTGGCTTGACTAAAGCCATCATGGGCTGCATCTGCTGACCTTTTTCTGCAGGAGTGAACTGCCCAGAGTCATCTTGGGACCGTTCATAATCTCATCCAGAGGGATGTGGAAATAAGGCTCAAGCAGGGTATTAACAGAGCATGTGTTGCTAACTTGGCAGGAACTGACTGTATTAATGCATTGAAGAACTGCAGGTGAAAATGTGATTTAAAAACTAGCTACAGATAAAGGCACTTGGGAGTTTGCTCTGTTTGGAGAACACAGTCTGGACCAGGGTTGCAGGGCAGACAGCTGAGAGGTGACAGCTGTAGGTACCAACCCTTTCTATGTAACCTGACAGCAAATAAGCATGATAAGGGAAAGACTCCTGGAGCCTGTGTGATTAATTAAAAAATCTTCCTCCAGCATATTTGCAGATCAGCAACACTGGCTGGCTGGGGAGAGCTCTATGGGCGCACTGGCTACAACTATATCTTCTCTGGTGAGTGAGGAACTATTTGTCACTGTCTGCATGGTGAGGCTGCTCAGTGCTGGTACAGAGAGCTACACATGAGGCCAAGCTCTTCTGACCAGTGAGAGCTCTAGCATGGGCTGCTTGTGTCAGGATTAGCATAACAGAGAGGAGACTGAAACCTCATGTCCTGTTTCCAAGCACTGTACTACAGGACAGGGCCACAGCTTTTAAGAGCCTCGGTGAGGAAAGAACTTAAGGTTGAAGAGTGAGTTACAGGAAACATGTAGGCAAGTAAAGGCATCCCAAAGGATTCAGGGTACCAATTCCCAAACATTGGGGTTGGGAATAATGGAGGAAAGAGGATTAGAACTTGCTGTTGCTTGACTAATCATTGGGAATCAGTGCTGTTAATGGTGAGATATACTGGGCTCCAGGGAAAGCTCTTCAGGGGAGTAGTGTCTGTAGTATGAGAGCTGAAGCTTGGCTTAAAAAAACATTGCATACCATTTTTGAGGTGTCCTCAGGCTGTCAGTCACGGGTTTGACCTGCCCAGATACTTTGCAATGACAAGGAAAAAGTGGGCTACATTAGAAAACAAGATTTTCAGGAAGAGGAATTGTGTGGAACCACACTTAGGTGTAAAGAGAAGGCAACAAACCATGACCTTTTTGTTTGTGTACATACCTTGTCAGATTGGGGACTGAGTTGGTTTACAAAAGCTTCAGTTCTTAATGCCTGTCTTGCAGGAGGTTCTGATGATGCTTGGGCAGATGCAGAAGACATTTCTGAGGAAGACTCTGCACTTAGGTTTGTATGCATCATTGGGAAGAGGAAAAGGGAGTTTGAACATAAGCTGACTGGCTCAGCCACTCAATTGTGCTCTTTTCTAGTTTAGGTTTTGGGCGTAGGCTTGAGACCCATCACTAGGCTCAGGGTCTTACTTTCCTTGCTTTTGGAAAAGAGTCTTGAGTATTAATGGCTGGCTGAACCTAGTGTAGCTGAAGCCTGCTAATCTATTGCCAGAGGGAAGGCCTGGAGACAGGAGTATGTAGAGCCATTAAAAACGGTATTTGAAGGGCATGGCTGTGTTTACTTCATCAAAAAGCACATCTCCAGGCTGTAGAAATTGTATCTTATGTGTTTGTTGCAGAACAAAGTGAGATGTGGGAAGGGACCACGAGCACAAAGCTTGCAGTGTCAGTTTGCAGAGTCTGACTCAGACCTGAGGAGACAGGGCTCGTGCTGTGCTTCTTCTGGCTAGAAGTGGTTCAGGGAAGAACTGTGGCTCATCTGGGAAGAATCAGACTCAACTCAGTCAATCTTCCACGCTCACCTGGCTTGCCTCGTTCTGTCTTGCAGAAATGCAGATTCCCAGCTGTTTGACAAGGTCAGAGGGCACGACATCAAGCTGCTTCGGTACCTGTCCGTCCGATACATCTGTGACCTGATGGTGGAAAACAAGAAGGTGAAATTTGGCTTGAAGTGAGTCTGGGTTGATTTGTTTTTGTGCAGACTTTGGTTTGCAGCTCGTGTAGCCCTTACATGTGAATTGCTGTCAGGCATGCACTTAGCATCCTGGGAGCAGTCCCAGGAAGAATTCTACAGCCAGATAGGTTAGTTGAGGCTGTAAAGAAAACCCCAAGGCTTTAGGCCACAGGAAACGGTATCAATGGGCAATATAGCTGCTTTCATCTGAGTGGCTTTTTCCCTGTAGAGCTTATTGTAATGAAACAAGTCACCCCTTCAGAAGGGAGACAGCAAAGGAGCCCCCTGTGCATAGGAACAGAGGGAGATGTTTCTCCTACTTATCTCAGCGAAAAGCTTCAGTGATTTTGGGCTGTACCTATTTATGTGGATGTGTTAAGTTCTACTGCTACTCCCAGCTGAGCCAAGTCATAGTGCAGGGAGATGCAACAGGTAGTTGTTTGGGTGCTGATGTCTGTGTGAAAAACACTCTGTAAATATCTGCTGTTCTCCTCTTGTCCTGTGCAGTGTGACATCTTCTGAGAAGGTGGACAAAGCTCAACGTTATGCTGATTTCACGCTTCTTTCCATCCCATATCCAGGTACAGGAATGATGTCTAGAGGGATTCACAAGGGACAGGTGGCAACCCATTTCTGGGGACGGGGAAGTAACTGTGTGTGTATATGTAAATGACCATGACTTGCTGAATGCTGTGTTCCCTCTGGAGAAAAACTCCTTTAAACTGAGAACAGTGCAATGAACCTGGATGCTCTGGCAGTGTGAGTCAGCATTAGGCAGTCTTTGTGGTGGCAAAATAATTTCTCATCAGTCCTTATTAATTCAGGCACGGAGGAAAAGTCCCAGAAGTGGAGCTGGTTAAGACGGCCTTTGACATCTCTGCAACTCCAAGCTACTACTTGATGCAAAATATATATCTTGTTCTCTATTATGTAAAAACCCAATTCTTCAGGGTAATTTCTAGTCTAGTGTTCCAGAGCTCCACTGTAAGAAATCCTCAGTGCTTGCAGAACAGTTCACCTGCAGTGTGCAACAGAGGCAGCCCTTTGCAGCCTGTCTCCCTGGCTATATCCATCCCTGTGCCTAGCAACCGCTGCTGGGTCACTTGCACTCTTACAGATGAGCTGAATATTCCTGCCTGCCTGCTGATGTCAGGCTTGGCGACAGGATCAGATGTGAGGCTGCTGTGCTTGAGGTCTGTCTGTAGACTCTTCTTTCTCCTAGTGCACAAAGAAAGGGAGAGGAGAAAAAACCAAAACCCAGCAAAACTCTGGTGGATCACCCAGACCCAGACATTTCCACTTTCCAACAAATTACTAGTTATTGCCCTGAATTTTTTTAAAGGTGTATTTCCTTTTATACAGAAATTAGTGGCAATTTAAAGAAGCTGCATGAAAATTTCTGTCAAGTTTGCCATGTGGGTTGCCAAAGTATACAGAAGTGAGAGTATTACTGGTTTCTGTAGTACACAGCATAAATATATGTTGCTGCTGCACACATCACCAGACTTGGAATATGATGAAGGCTGTGTACACAGGTTTTCTGTAGGGCTGTAAGAACTGAAGAAGAATTGACTCTATAGAGTTAAGCTGCAGAGTTGCTTCTGTATGGGGATCTGCATATGGTAAGCAATATTATTCAGTGATGGTCCTTCCTCTGCTGCCCTCCGGGACAGCTGCTTTCTTTTAGCAGCTCTTCACTGTCACGCTAGAGCTAAACCTTATAAAACTGCAAATTCTCTCTGCAGATGTTGCCTGATTTCAGCAGTGCTGGTCCATGGGGGAATGTTGTCATTCTGCTAAATCTAAGGCACGCACATCTAAGGATCAGCAACCCCTCTAGTGACTGGCCAAATGCTATAATACATTCTTATTGATGTTTCCAGGGTTGCACTGAAAGAATTTCTGTTTCGTAATTTGTTTCTGAAGTTATTCTGAGATCCTGTTGCCTTAGGTGAACAAGGCAGTGTCCAAACAGAGTCATAGAATTGTTTTGGTTGGAAAACACCTTTAAGATCATTGAGTCCAATTGTTATCTCAGCACTGCCCAGTCCCCCACTAAACCATGTCCCTGAGTGTGGACCTGATATTTCTGAGTCTGTAAGGTTTTCAGCCTGTCAGTGGCCGATTTTCTGCTCTTGGGAAGATTTCTTAGGAGAATTTCTTTCAAGGACAGTTCCTGTAAATAACCATAACATTTCTAAGTAAACAATATTTTCTTCTTATAACATTTCTAAGTTTCTCCTAACAACTCTCTCCCAGGTGTTGTTTCTGTTATTTAACCAATGGAGAGAGGTGTCCATTCTATGGATCTATAATGTGCCTTTTTAGCGCAGCATGTTATAAAAAGGCTGGATGAATTGTAAATAAAGCCTTCTGATCTTTCTTCTACTTGGAACTAGAGCCAAGCTCTTTATTTCGTGTCTAACAGCGACACCTGAGTGCCACATCTGCCTGTCTTTTAAATGCCTCTGGGGCTGGTGACTCCACTCCTTACTGAGGGTGCACTTGATCATTGAAGATATTAAACAGGCCTGGATCCAGTACTGAACCCTGGGGAATACCACAAATCCTGGGGACCATATACCAACTGGATTTAACTCCATTCACCTCTGCTCTTTGGGCTCAGCCATCCAGATAGATTTTACTAAGTGAGGAGTAAGAACTGTCTGTGAAAGACTTGAGTGAAAAGACTTGAGTTTAAATGGAGTATCTGTAGAAGATTTTGGTATTTGTGGATGCCAGCAGTTATGCCATAATCCCCCATTCTTTGCATGAAGTCATTGTTTAATTGGAGTTAAATCTCAACTGACAGACTATATCCTGTCTGCATATTTGAGGATTAGTCCTATCCTTGCACAAAGATTCTTTTCTTGTTTATTTTTTTTCCGTTGAAGTTACTTGTGACCTGTGGGGTGGGAATCACTCTCCATGTTCTGTGCCTGGCACAGAGGTGTCTGCGTGGCGTGGGCACTGTGGCACTGCTGAGGTGTACACAGCACACTGGGAGAGGTGTTTTGTGTAGCCTGCAGGCAGCTGCAGTGCTAATGGTGCTGCTCAGCTGTGACTAAGTGACTGCAGCTTGCAGCAGAGACTTCAAATAATTGTTTGAAAAAAGCTGAGCCAAAGGACACACTTCAGGAGGGGAGGGCTTGGGGGACAGCTTGGGAGTGGTTATGTACCCCCTTCCTTCAGGTAGGGTCAATCCCATGATTGAAAAAGAAGACTTGTATGTGAGAGAAATCACAGCCACTTCTGACAGAGCCCTTTCTTGTTACCTGCAGCAAATGCCCTGTGAAAGTTGGCTTTCTCCAAGGCTCTGCCAACACCTTCTTTTGGTGGTTCCTTCTCACTCAGCGTGTCAGACTGATGCCTTAGATCTGTGCAAAAGTCCATGGCCCTGCAAAACATAGCTCCTTGATGAAACCTTTTGTTCAGGAAAAAATTAAATCAGTCCCTCAAGCTCCCCATTTGCTGTATTTGGAGTTTGCCCTTTGCTGTGTGAGTGTCTATACTGCTTAGTGCCCTGGGCTGTTGTTGCTGGAGGCTGTGCTGCACAGTGTACTCTTCTCTTCCCACAGGCAGCAGTTTTGATTGGTTTGGATTTCTGGAGCCTGGGGTTTCCAGCACTCCTAGTCCCACAGGGCACTTCACTTGTTAGAAACCAGTTAGCTGAATCGTTGTTCGTTATCTCCTTTTCTTGCAGGCTGCGAATTTTTTAAGGACTACAAAGACCGGGATTATACAGCTGAAGGTCTCATATTTAACTGGAAACAGGTACATGGATGTTACAAAATGGAGAGCTGTGTGTTTTACTGGGCTTAAATCTTGTCTCCCAGTTCCTTGGTGATGGTGTGTATGTCATGTGCCTATTTCTGATCACAAAGAGGAAATCAACAGGATGAACAAAACAGGGAATATACTAAATTATTGATTGTAAAATTCATATGTAAAATAAATGAATCATTGTCCTGAAGTCTAGGATGCTTGACCTCTCATGGAAGGTATGGGTTGCTCCCAGTTTTGAATTCTGACCTTATTGATAGCCTTGATTCTCAGTTCTTTCTTCATATCCTGTCTTCTGAGGGGGTTGTTGAGTGGGGCAGTCTTACAGAAATTCAGAGACTAACATGCCCAGCTTTCACTGCTGGGAGCACGTAAAAACTCCTTTTGTTCATTAGTCCTTCCAAGAGTCTGAGTTTATTCTTACACCTTCAGGATTTTGTGTCCAAAGATCCTTTGCTGAGATGTTTTCTTCTCATGTGCCATTTGGCATTTGTTGTCTTGTTTTTTTCTGGAACTCATTCCCTTCAAGTCATGGCTTTTCTCTGACCAGCTGTGTTCGGGTGTTTTACAGGACTATGTAGATGCCCCATTAAGTATCCCAGTCTCTCTGACCCAATCTCTGAATATTGATTGGAGCGAGTACCAGGTGAGCAAAGTGGATGTCTCTGTGGGAGGTCAGGGATGTATTCAGAAAGGATCAGGAGAGATTTGAAATCTGACTTGCTCCTATTGCTGTAATCTGGTGCATTTCATAGCATCCCAGTGGGGGTGAGGCTGCTTGACAGTTCAGAACAGCAGTGGAAATGCTGTACCCAAAAGCTCTGTGGCTTGCTGTGCCCTGAGGCAGCTGTCTGTAAAGTCAAACCTTTTTCTGTAGCTTTCGAAAATTTGCAATCCATTAGGGAGATAGGTTGCTAACAAAGGTAAGGAAACAGAAAGCAGTGTGACTTGTTCTCAGTCTCAGCTTCACATGGACCTGCCCTGGGCAGACTGCCTTCACTCTGGAAAGTCTTGAGAGAGGTCAACCTTCTCCTCTGTGAGCAGAGCTGGGGGACTGGGCACCTCCTTCATGGGTATGCAAGGTGCCTTCCTATGGGAGAGGAGCACAGAATCATAACTGACCATGGCAGGTCTCCACTCCTTATTAGGACAGCATGGCAAACATTAATTGAACTCTTCTGTTTGCTCAAGCTTCAAAGTCTACCTTTGTTCACACCAGGGTGTATCACCTTATACTACTGATTAGTATGCTCCATTTCACACATCAGTGGGTCTGCCAGGTTTTGTGGGGATTGACTGTGCTGCTGGAGCATGTCACATTACTGTACCCTGTGGCTGGAAGCACCAAAGAACCAGCAGAGCTCACTGTGCTGGGCCAGTGTTTGTTGTCAGTCATGTAAGTACTGTTTAAGTGCCAGCATAAGCAGAATCACAGAAAAGTTGAAGCAGAACTAATAGAATTATAGCTTGTGTATGGCTAGAAACTTGTTCACTAGAATACTGAGCAGCCAGTATTTTTAAAGGGATATTAAGAATTGAAGAGGGTGTAATAAATAGATGCAGAAATTATTTGAGGCCTGGAGAACATGCTTCACTCAAAACTGAAGTTCTCAGTCTGTTTAGCTAATCACGAAGGTGATGGAGGATTGACTTGATTAATGTATAAGTACATTTGTAAGGAGAAAATATTAATTCTAAAGCACTCTTCAATCTGGGGAAGAAGAGCTGCACAGGAAGCAATATCTGCATCTGAAATCAGGACTTCAGATAAGGAAAAGCAGTCTTGCATGTTATTTTTGAGGATAATCTGCTGGAACATGCTGCCAAAGGAGTAATGAGCTGTCACCCCTATTTGAGATGCTTCTCTGGGCGAATATGTTGCCAAGTGCAAGCTTCAGGCTGTACGTGGGGCAACTGAAGAAAACTTTCTTGTTTGTGATGTAGAGAGATCAGACTGGATAATTGGATGATGCCTTCTAAAATAAGTAGAAGATGAATTGAATTGGGCAGATAAAAGATTTTGTAATTATGTGTTTTTCTGCTGCAGGCTGACTGTGTTTCCCGTTTCCCTACTGTTTTGGGTCTCTGCAGGCTTCATGGCTGAGCAATATGTTCTTTGTCTGACTCGAGTCTTCAGTGTGGTTACACACAGATGTGCACATATGCAGGCACGCAGCTAGGGTTCTGTTGCTTGTGGTCACATGTCACTTATACCACTAAAACTTCTGCCATGAATTGTGTCCCACTCTGCTTTTTGCTTGTCAGTGCTGTCTTATTTCCCTTGAGCTAGTCCTGATGCTGATCAAGCTACTGAAATTCCCTGCATGTGCTCGTGACATGATGATCAAATGACAAGCTTGGGCTTTTTCTGATGTTCTTCACCCGTATGTCCTGTAGTACTGGAGTTCTCTGAGTTCAGAGCCCTTCTGTAGTTCTGCTGCTATTTGGGGGTTACTGAAGAAGTCCAGTGCCTGTCTGGAGGGTGGTTTAGGGTCAGGCCTCTTCCAGCAGCCAACTGGGGACATTTTCAAGCACCACAGAGTTTTGAGCAAAGTGCTTGGGTTTTGGGAACAAGCTGCTGGCCTTGGCCTGCACATCCCATCGTGCTGGCATTGCACACATGGGTGCAATGTGGCTCAGCCACTTGGTGGCTGCAGGTGTGCAGAACTGGGTCAGTGCTCTGCAGGCGTGTAGTGCCTCTCTGAACATGGGCTGCTTGGAGCTTTGGGGCTGCAGGCAAAGCAGCTCCTCTGCCAGCCAGGAAGACAGTAGAGATGACCTTTTATTGTTTTATTTGCTTGCCTGGTATCTTGTCCTAGAGTGCCTTTTGCAGAGGATGGGGGGATTGATACAAAGGGGAAGTCTATCACTTTGAGGAATGGCTACGTTATTACTTCTGCTTTGCTGCTGTTCTGGATGGACAGCAGAGCAGCCTTTTGCTGTGGGCAGACCCTTACCATCAACGCTCCTCTTTCTGCAGAGCTGGGACCTAGTACAACAGACACAGAACTACCTGAAGCTGCTGATCTCCATTATCAATAGTGATGGTAAGACAAACTCCTTGCTCCCAGCAGTGTAACTGGAGCAGTCACTGTCCCTGGAAGAACAGCTGATGGTATTAGTGCCACTGTGGATCAGTGGATCCCAGTGCAGAAGTCACTTTTAGTTCTCTCCCTTCAAAACAGGGTGATAGTCCTACAATCCCAGAACTCCAGTTCCCCTCTTAGAGAGGGATTTGCTGATTCCTTGAAAACCCTTTCTTCCTGAACATAAAGAGATATCTGAAAACTTACCTATTGCTTTACTACTTGAAACATGAAGAGAAGGAACGTTGTGTCTTTGCTTTTTGACTCTTGCTCTTTTTTTTTCTGATTACCTGTGTTTTGTCTCCCTAAGGATCTCATTTGGTGTCTGTTTAAGACCCTCTTCGACCCCCTTTCATCACAGACAGCCCAACTCTTAGAGGAGTGTCTGTTGCCCTGTGTGGCATCCCTTTCCCTCTGGGCACTGTGACCTAGCACTGTTGGTTGGAGCCATGGTTAGCTCTGACAGCATGGCCAGCTATACTCTCCTGCAGCAGCTGTGTTGGGACACACTGCAGGTTTTCTGTAGGGTGTAGGATTTGTGCCCTGTGTCTGCCTCTGCTCGATGTGCAGCAGGAAGGTTAATGAGACTGAAAAAATGTTCAGTTGGAGCTGTTTTCTCATCAATGTAGGAATAGATTGTGATAGTGGGTATAAGCTGGGTAGGTGTATGTTCAAGGTAGTAAAGTAATGTTCATACCTAATGACTCTGTGTCCTGAGCAGCTGTCAGGACCAGGACAGCACATCAGCTGGGGCTGCTGACAACCCAGGACACTCTGAGCAATTTGTTGGCTGCTGTATTTAAGACAAAATGTTCTGGCTGAGCTCTGCTCTTGAGCCTGGGCTGTGGGTACAAAGAGTAGCTTGTCTCTACAGATTTGCCATAAAGAAGTCCTTGCTGTCATTGCAGCATCCTTTTTTTTTTTCCTTCTCCTTCCAACCCCTGGAACAGATGACAGCGGGCTCCTGGTGCACTGTATATCTGGCTGGGATCGAACCCCTCTCTTCATCTCCTTGCTACGCCTCTCCTTATGGGCTGTGAGTATCTGGCTGACCTCCTGTTTCTGGGGCTGATTGCTTGGAGGGTGAGTGACTGTCACCAGGAAGTGGTGGTGGAGCTGTTAATGTTCCTAATGTTCCTTTGGATGTGCTGTCACAGGCAGGTAGAGGAAGATGGGCACCCTGGATCACCGGGACAGTTTTCAGCAGATTGTGAATTCCCAGGTTCTAGTCCCCAGGGCTGCTGCCTGAAGGCTGTGTCATTTGCTTTGCAGGATGGGCTGATCCACACGTCCCTGGAGCCATCTGAGATTCTCTACCTGACAGTGGCCTATGACTGGTTCCTCTTTGGGTAGGAATGATAAGTTTTACTCGCATGTGCATCCCTGTGCAACACAGGAGAAGCCTTGAGGGGTCATCTTTGATGTTTGTTCACAGCCAAAGGCTGATGTTTGAGCAGCTCCCAGTGAGCTGGGACAAGAAGGGCTGGTACCTTCTTTTTAACCTGAGGGCTCAGGCATCTGGCTGATCTTGACAGCTTGTATTCTTCTGCTCATTCTGGCATGTGACTGAGCTTCCCTTGCTCTCTTTCCAGGCACATGTTAGTCGATCGACTCAGTAAAGGAGAAGAGGTGAGTGTTGGGTCTGAGGCAGTGGCTGAGCACTGCTTTGCTTTCAGGATATCTGTTTATGGTAGCAGCATTCACTGCCGGCTCCTGGCAGTATCAGTAGTGTGGCTGGGCTCTAAAAAGATTGTTCAGGTGCTGGAAATACAAGGTAAGAGCCTTGCCATGTCACTTTGTGAGGGATAAGTTGTGGGGTTACTTCTCTCTCAGGCTACAGTTTTGTTGGGGGGTGTCACTCCTGCCAGTTTCCCTCCTGTGCCATTAGTGTTCAGGGCCCACGTCAGAGGGTGCTAGGACTTGCTGTTCAGCTCAGCAGTGAGAAGGATGCTTAAGGTGTGTGACTCCTTGAAGATAAAGCTGGATAGTCTTGTGTGCTTGTCCTGAGTGCCAGCCCTCCTGCCTGGGTGCTGCAGCTGCATGTGGCTTGCATGTCATCACAGGCTCGTGGAGCAACTTCTGCTGGTTCCAGTGTGTGAATTTGGTGGGATGTGTCTGTGGGTGCGCAGATGGGTCTGGGGCACACTTAAAATTAGTGGAAGAAATTCTCTTCATAATCTTGCACGGTTTAACAGCAAAAAAAGATGGCTCTTTCTATAGTTGCAGTATAGTGCACTATCATTTTTGAATAGAAAAGAGGTGGGGGGGTGTGTCTAACCCTGTTGCTATTCCCCTGCTCCTCAAACTCTCACCTTACTAAGGAATCGCGTGCCTTCAAGTAGCAGAGACAAGACCCTGACCAATTTTCCATCTTTCAGGGGTACAAAATCCCCTGAAAGATTTAGTATCATTCCTCCTATTCATTCCTTTCCTGGAGTTCTACTGGCTTAAGCCTGAGAGCTCTGCTCTGGTGCCTGCTTGGTCATGGGTGGAGTCAGTAGCTGCAGCAGAAGAGGGGGTGCCTGGCTGCCTCTGGCACTCCCTGCTCCCCACTTCTCCCAGGAGAAGGGCACAGCTCTGCACAGGTGGGTGAGGTGGCAGAGGCACAGTGGGGTGAATGATGCAGAGCAGACTGGGATGAGACAGGGCGTGACCTTGGGGCCACAAACTCTATAGGTACCTCATGCTTCCAGATGTGGAACTGGTCTGCTGCTGAGGTGGAGCAAGTGGCTCCAACCGTGCAAGTCCTGCTGGGTCTGCTGCCTACCTGGGTGTATAAGCAGCTGCTGCCATCTCTGTTCCATTCTGCACCGATGGCATAAGTAGCTACTGTGGGCTTGCAGCACGTGTGCAAGGCATTGATAAGGAGACTTCTTGTTCCCCTCCCTTTCTGGGCCTCCCCGTGGCAGGGAGCAGAGGGGTAGTTTACATGGAAGAGAAGGCCCAGGGTGGGATGGTGGCAGCCCTTGGCACACTGGAGGCTGGTAGCTGCAGATTTTTTTGCTATCTCCTTCCTGCCAGCACCTCCTCACCAAGATAAGTGGCTGCATGGAGCCTCGGGTTCATTCCTGAACCGCTCTTCTCTTTCCCTTTGCTCAGATTTTCTTTTTCTGCTTCAATTTTCTGAAGCACATCACCTCTGAGGAGTTCTCTGCTCTGAAGTCACAGAGGTAAGGAGCCTGTGCTTGCTGCTGCATGGGCTACAGAGCCAGGGAGCTTGTTAGTGCTGCTACTTTGGGGAGATGGAAGCCCTCGTGTCCTGGCCCAGTTTTCTTTAATTTATTCTGCACTCTGAAGGCTGCAAAACGGGGCCGAGGCTTGTGAGGTGCTACGCTGTGCTCTGAAAAACTGTCCATGCTGAAATGCGCTCTCTGCTTAATGACTGTCCGTGGCTGCTTTAGCACAGATGAACCCAGAGATGTGTGCTCTGGCTCAGGCAGGCTACACAGCAAGCTCCATCAGGCACTGGTGGGGACAGAGGGGTGGCTGGTTTTTAATAGACTGCCCAGCATAAACCCTTCTTATCTGAAGAGGGACAGAAAGAAGCAAAGCCCACCATGGATGCTCTGAATAAGCACATCACGTGCAGTGTTGCCTGTTGCCACCTTCTCAAAGCATAGGGAGTTTGGGTTGGAACTGTTAGGAGTCAGACAGTGCACACTGGCCCATCCTTTCCCCTCTGCCCATGCATAGCTCATTCCCTACTACTCTGATCTGCTGTGTGTGACAGAGACTTGGCTATGGCCAGCCTCCACACTGCCTTGAAATGTTGCTGAGGTAACAATGTCTTTCCTTCCCCAGAAGGAAGAGTTTGCCACCTGGCTTCACCCTGGAAGAGATCTGCCTGCTCAGTGAGTGCTTCTGTCAAGCATCAGTGCTCTTGGGTGCTGCTAATGGTTCATTGCTTGTGGGCTTGGGCTCTCAGCTTCAGGATAACCCTAAATGGGCAAGCTGCCTGTGGGGCCTTGCAAGAACACAGGGCACAGGGAAGTGTATTGCTTAAAGGGAAAGAAAGTGAGTGAAACCAAGCTGGTCTTCAGGTAGCTCTGTTTTCTTCTCTCTAGAGCAGAAAGACCGAGGCAGCACCACAAGCCTGAGCAGTGACTTCTCCCTGGGGATGGAAAGTTCCCCTGGAGCAGCTGGGAGCTTTACTTATGAAGCAGTGGAGCTGATGCCAGCAGGAGCACAGGCTCAAGCAGCATGGTGAGGAGATAACCACTTAGTGGGCTCAACAAAAGGGGCTGGCTCTGGGCCTGATAGAAAAAATGTTCCTGAAGTGTCTTGCCTCCAGATCTGCTATCTGTAACATAAATTCCTTACAGTGGGGGGGAAGAATTTGGCTGTCAGAAGCTTTGCTGCAGCTTATACTCCAGAGCTTCTGCACCAAAAATTGGAGGCCACCCCATGTTAAATGGCTGTCAGGCTTCTGCAGGGATGCTCCTAAATTTGTACATCGATGAGAGTAAAGCACGTTTATTTCATTTTCCCCAGTTTCACTGTTAAACTTCATCCACAAAGTATTTCATTACTTCTAGAAGATGGTTCCAAACTATCAGAAAAATTACATTTGATAGCAGCCTCCCCAGGGAAAAATGGAGATGGTTTAGCTGCCCTAAAATGAAGCTTAATCAGAGTTTAGGAAAGACTTTATACATGGGGAGTGTCTGCAATTAGTGAGAGTTGGGCTGGATGGCCAAGAATTCCCTCTAAATTTTAGCTCCTCTACCAACATGAGGCATGTGAGCTGAAAGCAGGTTCCTGCCTGCAGCACTGCTTAGAGACATTTCCAGGGGAGAATACAGAATTTTCAGTACTGCCTCTTGATAGAGGGTCACACAGGACTTGCTGGGGATGCAGGTGGCTGTCTGGAAGCAGGGAAGGTGTCTGGCAACTCCGCTGCTCTGGGACAGGTGTTGGACTTGCTTGTGGAGTTTCTGATGCTGTTTAGGGATTTCAGAGCCTTGCTGTAGGGTTGCCCCTCTCAGTTTAATTTTGCTCTCCTCTCCCTCAGCACATGTGAAGACGCTATTTTATATAGCAATTATTTTAAATTAAATCTGGGTTGTGCCGAAGGCATTTGAAGTCCTCTGGGACCGAGGTTGCAGCCATGCTAGTGGCAGCAGCCTTTCTAAAGCACATTGTATATTCAATTTAAAGTGCTGAGAAGGGAAAGGAGAATATCCCAGCAGAATCACAAAATGGAGATGGAGAGTCCCAAACTCTTTGCCAGGTGAGCAACATGGAGTCCTCTAACACACAGAGCCTACCTATCCACATCAAAGCAACTGCATCAAGTAGAGAACAACTTTGCACTTGCAGGGCTGCAGGGTAGTGAACTGGAAGCATTTATATTGCTCTGAGTGCTCAGGACACACAGACTTGATTCTGCAGCACAGAACCTATGTGTCCTTTTTACACACCTGTGAAGTGACCAGAGCATGCTGGAGGAGATAGCTGCATTTGTGTCAATCAGGGCTTGATTTTGCAATGTGTTTCCTAGCTTTGGGTTGCTTTTATTTCTGTGGGAGGCATCAGGCTGTGTTGGGACTAGCAACTGCTGCATGGGGATGGTTTGGGCCATGCTGGGGGGCATGAGCTTGGGAAAGGTTCTGAGCCTTGCCACGAGCGCTCAGTGAGCAGACTGGTCACGGATGTTTTACTGTTGCCTGTTGTGGCTCTGTAGTCTGGAGAATATGTTGGGCTTGCTGTAAGCTGGATGAACTGGGCTGTGCATAACATGAAAGGATGTACTTTGTTGTGTTGCCCTGAAAACAGGTGGCCTCAGAGTCTCTGTGCAGGGAGAGGCATTTGATTTTTAGCTGTTCAAACCTGTTTCTGCAGGCTGTACTTGGAGATGTTGGCAGCTATGATAACATGAGATGAATAAAGCTTAAGAGAGGCTGTGGTGTGATGTTTGAGGGTGGACACCCTTCAAGAAATGAAGAGAGGATATCGCACTTTCCACTGTACAATGAGCCTGTCTTTAGCTGCACTTGCTGACAGTGCTTGAGATCTCAAAGCTGAGATGCCCTTCCGTGTTTTAGGAAGAATAACATCTTTCCCCCTTGAGTTTGTTTGCTTTAGAACTTTTATTTTTTACTTTTATACAGAGGGAGGTCTTTGTCCAATTCAGTGTGGTTGCGGAATGAGAGAAATTCTTGGGATTCTTCCAGGGAAAAAACAAAGCCCAACAACTGATATAACAAGGAAAATCTTCTGAACGTGGAGCAGCAATGATGGGAATTAGTCCCAAATGTGTAGTTGGATGGTACTGTGAGCTAAGGCCTGATGCAGCAATGGACATTGAATCATGACTGAGTCTGAATGTGCTGGCTAGGAAATAAGCCAGAGCAGTTTAGGCTGTCAGCATAGAGAGAGAGCTGAAGTGTACCTGCATCTGGAGTGACTGTCAGCTATAAGCACGTGGTCAGAAGTGTGGTCAGTGGTGCCCAAAGGGAATTGCTAAAAAGGAAAACAACACTGGAAGTGTGCCCCTGTTGCCCTCGGTGCACAGGAACGCCCACCTGGGCTGATCTGCACTGTGGCGTTTGAGCAGATTGAAATGGTCTCTCCCTGCTGGGAGGCCCCTTGCTCAAGGCATTTTTGCTGCTAGACTAAACAAAGCAATCACTGTGTGTGTGTGGGCTGATGCATTCTCCCGTCTCTGATTTCCAGGTCACGTGGATGGTGATCTATAAAAGAATGGGCTAAGATGGGTTGAGCTCAGTGTACCCCCTCCCTGAGCATTTACCCATGACTCATGGTTCCTTGGGAGGGAGGAGGGCGGGTTCAGTGGAAACAAGAGCTTGTAGCTGCTGGGCTAAACTCCAGCCTGTGGTGAAAAGGCTTCCTACTTGGAGTACACAGAAAAGTCAGCTTTCTCACCCACGTTCTCTATCCCTCAGGAGGAAGAGCTGTGCATCATCACCACAAGCCGTACTCTGGAGCAGAGCACAGCAGTCTGAGGACAGGCTGTCTTCCACAGGGATGGTTGAAGTCAAGTCCTCCAGCTCCTCCTCATCAACCCATTCTGATAACTTCCTGAGGATTGGAAGCAGCCCACTAGAAGTTCCCAGATCCAGGTGAGATGGGACAGAGCAGGGCATTTCTCAGCAAAACGAGTGTCTGGTAAAGGGAGTGCAGGACTGCACTTGTGTGGCTCTGGAAATACTGGAGCATCAGTGTTTGTATCTATGGACAAACCTTGGGAGGCCTGTTCCTTTCTAGTCTGACTTTGTATGAAGTGCCGGCTGTTAAACACAGACACTCCTGCCTGAGCCCCTAGAAGAGCGAGGAACTGTGCTGATAACAGCCGGCTGTCTTATGCCTGTCCTCAGCGCATGCTTCAACTCTGAGCTCTGGCATCTCTGCACCCTGCATGCTTGCAGCTCACGGCACTTTCTCTGTCTAACACATCCAGCAGGATTTGAAATGGCTGTGGTGTTTGGGGAAGGAAGCTTTTCAAACCAAGCAGACCTCACTCTGTGCCTATCCTGTCCCCCTTTTCACCTGCTGACCCTCCTGATGGCACAGGTTGGAAAAAACTGAGTGCTGGTGGCAAGCAGAGGTAGGAATCTGCTGGGAGCAAGCTGCAAGCACTGTGCAGCACAAAGGATCCTGCCTGGAAGTCTGTGTGTTCCTGCTGGGGAATGGGGACCCTGGACCTGAGCCTAATGTCACTGCATAACAAAAGCACCCTTCTGGAGTCTGACGCTGCGATAGGGCAGAGTTGAACGGTGAGCTGGCCTAGGGAAGAAAGAACAGAGCCTGTGGAGCAAACACCATGTGTTTAGGCCAACATGGAATAAAGAGATTCTGACATAAGAGGTTGCTGTTAACAGCTTCAAATGTTTGTGTAGCCTCTGCAGGTTTTCTGATGAGTCTTTTTCTAGTGATTCTGAATCAGCCAGCAGCCACATCTGAGTACTCTCTCATCATATGGAAAATAAAATGACAAATAAGTAAAGCATTGAAAATTTATAAGACTTTCTTAACAAGTGTCTCTCGATTGCAGAGAAAAACCCCAGTGTCTTGACAGTTTTCATAAATGATGCTAACTGTTCTCCCCAGGGAAAGACATCAATAGGAGGGATTTGAATTGTTGCTGGGGCCCACCTCTGCATTTTCTGTAAGATGAAAAGAATCTCCCAAGAAGAGAAGAAAATACTGGAAAGAAAACAGCTTGTCTTGGGAGCTACTTTGTTCACAATGGTAGTGCCACAATTCCCATGTGTGGTCCCATGCCATTCCCAAGGCCTGACAGGCTGTTCAGTGCTTGCTTGGTAGCAAGCTCACAGCAGCGTTCAGGAAGAAGCAGCTTGTAATGCTTCAGCCAGACTGCTCTGCAAGAGCAAAGAGGAGAAACAGGAGTAGGCAGAAGAGCACCATAGTGAGGGTTAGGGTTGCCTTGTCAGACACTGTCATGGGTTGCAGTTTCTGGGTTCTAAGCATGGTATGCTTTCTCCTGAAAGAGGTTCTGTCATTCCACTTGGCCTTTAGTCTCCTTGCATCAACTGTGGTAGTCTGAGTTGGTCCGGTGGATGACACAGTACCTTCAGCCACCATTTTCTACCCTGAAGGAAACAATGAGTCCCATTTTGGGTAGAGGACTGTGATGGAAGGAAGAGGTAAATTCTGCCTCTTCGCCTCCTGAAAAATTGTGGTAGTAAGATGGAAAAGCAGGAGCACAGAGGCTGATCAGGATGCCAAAAATACCTTCATTCCTGCAGTGCTGCTGGCAGGTCAACACCCAAGACTCTTGAGGTGAAGAAACCAATGTACTTGACTTCCTAATCCTCTTGTTTGTGTGGCCATAGCAACAAAACACTTTCCTCAACTGCTGCTGCAGTGGTTAAAATGGCTGCTTGTAAAATGCCAGCAGGTATCCTTCAGGTAGTTCAGGTCAACAGCCCAGTCCAGGTGCTGGCAGGCAGGGGAGCTCTGGAGAGAACAGAAAGGCAGGTCAGCAGGAGACATGAGCAGGGCCTGGGAGTGGGGAACTGGGCTGTCATAAATGAAGGGGTCACAAATGCCCAGTCAGACATTAGGTGCCAAGCCCCTCTCCTGGCCAGGCAGTGTCAATAGGCTGCTGCTGTCACATTACCAGCCCACCTTGTGAATCTTGCTCTCATCCAGAGGTCCTGGGTACCTGTAAATCCCAGCGTGGTTCTTGTTAGGCAAAACAGTACAAAGGCAATTCCTATCCGTTGTTTTTTTTTTAGCTTATTCCAACATGATGGTAAGATCTCATCTGTGGAGGACAAACACACAGGAGGATATTGCATAGACTATTTGCAGAGTAGGACAGGGTGCTGCTTGTTCTACAGGGAGCTCTGAGTATGGCAGTCAATTGCTTCAGATTGAACCCCCTGCGTGTGACGGGGTTGAAGTTTGCAAACCTTTTCCTGTATTTGCATTTGACACCAGCAGTCTAAGCGTCCCATGACACTGCAGAAAAATTCTGTATCTGTGTCAGGGATTTAGTGTGTATCTACATAACACTAATGTGGATTAGCGGCTGGATAATCTTTGGTTGAATGTGCTTTTGCTAAGTCAATTAAACAAAACCCAAAGTACTGTGATCTAGAGAGTCAAGATCTGGAGGAGTTAAATTACAGATGATTCTTTGACCAGCAGTCACAGAGAATTCCCTTACTTAAGGGCTGCAGGTGGCTCAGCTGTGGGTCTGGAGGGAGCACAAGTGAGAAGAGAGTGCAACAGAGACGCTGCTGCCCCTTGGCTTTGGGTGTTTTGTTGGTAGTGAGATGATTCTGTGTGCACTGTGTGTCTTGCTCCGTATGGCCACCTCACTCAGAAGATGTACCTGCAATGTGACAGCTTGGGGTAGTGACTACAGCAGGAGAGGGATTGTTTACAGGAACCTTTTCTGGAACTATTGCATGACCATGCCACAAAATGGGCTTGCTGGCTGGCACATGACTATGTGCTGCAATCAGAAATGGTGCTGACAGAGAACAGGCTGCTCGGGCACTATCCGAGCCTGTAGGCAACTGTCTGGGATTCAGCCAGGGCTCACAGTTCCTGGCAGGGTGCCATACTCCTTGCCAACATTTCCCACGCAAAGGTGGGAAGGGCTGCCCTTTACTCCAGGTTTCCACAGTCTGCTTGTACATACAGAACCTACTTAATGCTTTGGTTTGAGACAAGAGCATATGCTGGCAAATGAGCTGCTTCCCAAATAGTCCTAGGTGTGTGGAAATACATCAGGTGAGCGGGGACAGGATGGGAGCCTAGCTGTTGGCACTTGGCACTCGTCTCAGTTACATTGTAAGAAAGGGAAGGATCTCTGACCGTTGCTCTGCCTGCAGTATTGACTCTTCTCTGGCAGGCGAGTGTCCGTGTGCTCTGAAACACTCCGTCTTGTGCAGCATGTTGCACGGGAGGCACTGACCTAATTAAAAGGAACCATTCCAGGTTAGGAGCTGCCAGTTTATGGCCTGCGAGAGGTCCCTTCTTGTGTGAAGGAACAGCTTGCAGCTCATCTCTGTTTTGCTAATCTAATTTAGTTAATCTTGCACTTTTGAGGGAGTTTCTTCCCACTCATGGACCTGAAGAGGTGGGTGTGTGAAGCTCACTTTGATTCTTTTTCTGTCTGCCATTAGATGTCTGTGGCAGAGACAGTGACTTGAAGACTGGCTGTATCTCATCTCCACTAACCACGTCTGCTTTGCTGTTGTCCGGCTGCTTCCCAAGACTCCGTGCTGCCCTCGCTCCTAGCCAGCCTCTGCCATGGCTTGCATGTATTGCAGGCATGCTGTTCTTAAGGACTTGGGAACTGGTTCTGTGCCCCAGCAGTTCCAGCTTGTTCCAAGGGCCTCACTGAAGCTCTTTTGGGGCCTCTGCAAGTATTCAGGGTAGAAATTACAGGAAGACTTTCACCTCTAGCACTGACTGGATTGCATTGGGGTGCAGTCACCCCAGACATCTAGTATTGGTCACAGGCCAAGCTCAACTTTTAAGAAGCTCTGCTGCCATTGCAGTGCGAACACAAAATTTCCCATGCTGTGTCTTCCCAGGCTTTGCCCCTGCTGTCTCTTGAGGCTCTTCAAGATGCTTACTGATTGTGATGTTTCCTCAGGAGCCTCTCTTGACAAGGCTTTGGGGATAGAGGGGAAGGTCTGCCACAATATCTTAGCTCTGCTGGTCAGGCTCAGATCTCTGGGCCAGGAAAGAAGTTACCTAGACTCATTGCAGAGTCAATCAGTTTATTCAGTTAATCAACAAGTGTTTATTCCGATGCCTGGAGGCAAGACACAGAAGTGACTGCCTTGAACTCCTGGACCCCAGTGTTGTTGCATTACATGACACCTTACTAAGTTTGCACAGCTGCTTGACAGGGTTGGGGACCCCAGGAAGGGCTGAAGGACTAGAGAGTCACCGAGTCAGTCTTGCAGGAGATGCACAGTGCTTTTATCAGCCTGTCCATGGCAGAATTAAAGAGATAACTTGATCCACCTCCAAGAGGTGGTGTAAGATCAGTATAACCTTAGCTGACAACCATGGAAGGTGACTGGAAGCTGGGGCCATACACCCAAAGCAAAAAATAATTTTCTGTTCATCTTCTCTATCACAGACTTATCTGACTGGTGTGGTTGATATTGGCCAGAGGGACATTTTTGCTGTCTCTCATGCCATGGATCATGACTTGCTGTGTTGGCAGAGTCTCCTGAGCAGGTTCCAGATGCTACTCTCTCTTTGGAAGAGCTGCAAAACTGCTCTCCATACGCTTCACCTGG
The DNA here is from genome assembly GCA_013401135.1 of Cettia cetti. Lineage (NCBI taxonomy): Eukaryota > Metazoa > Chordata > Aves > Passeriformes > Sylviidae > Cettia > Cettia cetti. The sequence continues at coordinate 13,425 of VZUI01035864.1, read as the reverse complement.
AGATCCTGCTGTAGTCCAGGCTCTCATCTGCCCTTCATGCTTGCCCTCTCCAAAACCTTTGTTTCTATCTGGCACAAACCTGCCCTCTGTTCAGCAACTCATTACTTTTTCTGGCAGAATCCTGTCTCTGCCTGCTTTCAGCCCAAGCCTATTGCCTACAGATCTCTTTACTCCTTTAGCTCAATTTCTTGTCACTATGTTTGACACTTCTGTTTTTCCTGTCTGGCTGTGCTGTGCTCTCAGGGAGGTGACATCTTCCTCTTCACTCTGCAGTGAAGCAGCATTCCTCCATGCTTCTCCCTGGCATCCTGCACTGTTCCCACTGTGCTTCCATCATGGCACTGTGCTGTGGGCCCAAACACTCTGCCTGCTCTCCTTCACACTGACTTCCTCCACTTTATCTTCCAAAGGCATGGAGAGAAGTAGATGTCACTGAACAGCTGCTCCCCTTCCGTTACAAATTCCTTGCTTTCTAGGGAAGGTTATCCCTGTCTGATCTCCTGAAGGTCTTTCTAACAGTATATGCTTCACTTGTGCTTTCAGTGAAGTGCCCTCATTCTTACTTTGGTACACCATTTTGCAAGACGGAGTTCTCCCAGTACTCTGACACTCACTCGTCAGTCCACTGAGCAGCCAAAGAGCAAGATCTGTGTGAGACAGGTGATTTCTGCTGTCATGTCCTTTCAGAGCCTGAGCTGCCAGACAGGGGTACTATCCCCAAACTGCAGCCATGATGGGAAGCTGATATGCAGGGAATTGTGTGATTCCCTTTCTGTGTTTGCACAGCCAGCTCAGGACCACATTTCACACTGCTCAAACTTGGCTGTATTGATCAGACTAATTAAATGGCAGGCCTGGAATTAGATTGAGATTGCAAATAGGTTTCCTGCTGTGCATCTCTTCCCACCCTTGCCTTCCAGTCTAGCTCAGGTCCTTCTTGCTGTGGGAGAGCCTGCCTTTCTGGCTGTTCTCCTGGTCCCTTGGGGAGCAGCTGCAGTGCGCCACTGCTATTCTTAGCTGTGAAGACAGCGTGCAAGTACCTGGCCCAGCAGAGCTGGAGCTGGAGCACTGCTCTCTGCCCAGCAGAACTCAGATAAATTATCCAGAAGATCTTGGTAGTGTGTAATTGAGCAGCTCTGCCACAGGCTGTGCTTCCAGCTATGTACACTCTGCTGTGCAGCAAGGCTTAATAATTGCTTGCTCCCTTGGAAGCCAAGAGCTCTGGGTTTGTCTCAAGTGATTGTGCCCTCTTCTCTGAGATTTTGGAGGTACTCCTCAGATTCACTTAGCGTGTTTCATGCTTCTTTCTTTCCTGGTGGGAGATTGCATGCATCAAACAATTATCCATCCTTGGCTATTAGCCTGTCCTAAAGATGTTTTGTCACTTCATTTCTGGCACAGCCCTTTCTTTAACACAGAAATTAAGAGACGTTCAGGTGCTGGGGGTAGGTGTCCTGGGTACGCCTTGAGCGTTTTCTCTGTCCAGACCTGGTGGTAACGGCTCAGGAGCGATCTGCTTTCTAACTGCTGCCAGGACAATGATCTGTAAGTCTTTCCCAGCACTAACCAAGCCACAACCTTGACGTGCCCTGCTGCCCTGCAATGTGCTAACAGCTACAACAAGCAACAGGGGAATGTCCCTTGTATAGCACAGCTTTCACATCTGTGAAGGACTCAGGGCGGGCTGTGCTGTTCCGTCTCACTAATGGGTTTCTCAGTTCTGCATGGCCATCTGCTTCGTGTTGGCTCTCTCCAGTCCAGCTCCTGGTGTGCTCCTGCTGCTTTGTTGGCCCCAGCCGGCTTGGCTCTCCCTTCACTTTCAAAGGAAAAGCTTGGTCTGGGGCCCAGCCCTAGCTGCATGTTGCACCCTGGTCCCTGAGTGTCAACAGTGCTGGCACAGGCGCTGCTGGCTGTCCGCCCAGCAGGTCCCTGGCAGCAGCGCCAGCGAGAAGCCTGTGGCTGAATGATCTGAATGATCTCCCTCTCTCTCTGCCCCAGATCGGCGGACCATTCTCTGCCCGGATCTTCCGTTTCCACAGACTTTGGCAGCTGGCAGATGGTGACAGGGTGTGGCAGTATTCGGGAGCAGGCAATCCTGAACGCAGACGCCTCTCTCCCTTGCAGCCTCCCGGATGAGTTCTCTAGCACTTGCTTGTAAGTGTCTCAAATGCAGGATCTCTCCTTGGGTCTCTTGGCTGCCTGCGAGCATTTTATCACTCTGGCACTTTTGGAGAAGCCTGGGAGCCCATAACAAACTGTTCCATCTTCTCTGCCTTGATGTTTTCTATCCACAAACTCAGTCCCTGAGCACTCTTTGCTTATGCTGAACATGGAAAGAAAACGGCACTTTCTCTGCTTAATGATGGGGGAGCTCTTTGCTTTCTGAAGGAAGAAGAGGTTTTTCTCTCTTCCTCAAAGGTGCTGAATTTGGGCATAATTGAGTGCAGTTGAGGATTTATGTTTGTCAGGACAGGACTGGTAACCCAGATTTCTTGCTTTTCGATTTTGCTCACCTACATCTCCCCACTGGGGTCAGATCTTTGCTGGAGTAAGAGAAGGACTTTCCTTCTGTAACCCAAATTTTTTTCTGGCCTTGTGCAGCATCATTTGCAGGTGCTGTGCCTGGCCAGTGCAGAGCCACAGAGACCTTGTGTCCTGCCACATCCTGCCATGTGAAATGGCTGGGAGGCAAATGTTCCTCCCCAAATAGAAATCCACCTCTGGAAACTTGAAAGACTGGAGATGCACTTTAATTGCTGTTAGAGGAGAACCTTGGTTTGTGCCTTCAGGCTGCAAACTCTCCATCAAGAAACTGAAATGGCAGATTAGGGGCTGGTGCTAGCAAGCAATACTAGAGCTGTGCTGGCAGATGCTCGGTCCCTTACTGAGATCTGAGTACGTGCTTTGAGGCAGAGGGCAAGCAACATGACAATGCGTGGCTCCTGTGAGACAGGCTGCCTGCCCTGGCTCTGTGTCTCGTGTGGCTGCGTGCTGTGCTGCTGAACAGACCAAAGCAGCTGCCTTCAAGTTACAGTGAAGCTACAAGAGCCATGGATTGACAGATCAAAACTTTGCAAGAGATGTCGGACGTGGCTTGGCCAGGATTTGTTCTCCTTTCCTGAGGACACACTGAGCTGCTCCTGCAGTAGTTTGGAGATGGGCGAGGGAGAAGGGACCGAAGGATGGGCAACTATGAAAAGGGACTGCTTTCCTGTGTCCTGAGCCTGGCTGTGCTTGGTCACTGCTGATCACCAGTGAGTTGTTGCTGCCCTTGGAGTTGGATCCGACGTCAGAATAGGGAATTCAGTAGAGAAACGTGAATCAAAGTTGATATGCTTATGTAGTTTGGAGAGTGACTCCTTGGGACAGTGGATTCAAAAGGAGAACAGTAGTGGGTGCTCTGCCCTGTTCAGGTATTCACTAAAGCTGTGGGTTGCTTGGGCGCTGCTCAACTGAAGGTGCTGGGACCAGGCACTGCACTGAAAGGATGAAGAGTTCCCAGCAGTGTTGTATTGAGCTTAACCCAGAGTCTCCATCCTCCCTCTGCTCTGCATCAGCCCTGTTTGCTCAAGACTCCATTGTGGTTTATCCCAGTTTTTGCAGCCCAACACAGTAGGATTTTTTTTTTTTTTAATTCCATTTAAGTTCCCACTTTGCATCTTCACTGGCAGCAGCTCGATGAAGGTATGCTTTTCACAGCCTACTTCTTGTAGCTTGTGTGGGGCTTGTCAGGGCTTACTTCGAGCTGGGGCTTTGACAGCCTCCTCTCATCCCGCACCCCAAGCTGCAGGCAAGCGGGCAGGCTGTAGGAAGTGTAGCGGGGCAGAGTGCCGTGCATTTGGCAAGGATGCGCGACCTGCCTCCGCGGTGAATAGTTCAGGGTGAAATGCTGCAGCCAGTCTGCAGGGCTTGGTCGGGAGCAGTGGCTGGCTGCTTGACCCTGTGCTGTGGAGTGTCTCACTCCATGAAACAAACCAAAAAATCCAAATACAAAATGTGCCCTGTAAAGAGGTGTGAGAGCCACAAGACACGGGACCTAACTGCTGCACGCCCTCGCTTACCTCTGCGTGTGACATCTGAGATTGCTGTACTCGAGTGCAAGTAAGTCCTGCCTTCACGGAGTTTATTTTAAATGCTAGCAGGTTTGCGAGTTCCACGTCCTAATTAGGTTGCCAAAAAGCATCGCTAATGTGTTTAGATATGTTGTTGCCTTTTTTTGCCCCCTGGCTTCTCTTTATTATCAGACACAGTAAACAGCGGCCTGGTTGGCTGCCTCGGCATCGCTTGCTGTTTATAGGCCTCCCACCATATCCTCTTGCTGCTGTTTCCGGACCGAAGCTGTTGGCTGTGGGTGTTTAACACTTCCATTCAGATGAGCTGTGCCAATTTATAGCCAGCCCAGGCGCTGGAAGATTAAAGAGAATTTTTTATGGGGAAGGTTCGCACTGTGCCCTTGGAGTGACCTTTGAGGAATGTCTTAATCTCTCTGGGAACCACTGGCATGTTGCAGAGGCACCACAGCAAGGATCGTTTTAGGCTGGAGAGCTTGGAACAGCTGCCTCTTGCTTTCCCCTGCTCCCTCGACTGAAGTCTTGCCTTCCTTCTGTTGTTTTGCCCCTGTCCCTAACCAGGTGTGTGGATCAGCAGGAGAGGAGAGCAGGTCCCATGGGAAGTCATGCCCTACTCTGCTCCTGTTTGCCGAGAGCAGCTATGCTGGGGAGCAGAAGTAAAGCGCTGTTCAGCTCTCCTCTTCCTATGGCTAGAGTGTTCCTTGGGGCTTTTGTCACCTTGTCTGCTCCCTCTCATCCCTCCTTCCACAGAGCTGCCTGTGCTGGCACAAGCACACGAGGCTGGGGCTGCTGCAAGTGAGGGATGGTTGCAAATAGGTTGGAAGCGACTGTCCAGGCACAGCACCTGTGGACAGGCTTCATCTGTGTGAGAAGGGGAAGAAGCTGGCGCAAGGACTCATGTCAGCACCCACTTGGCCAAAACACTTTGTTTATGAACTGCAGCCTTATGAGCACCATGCTGGTGGGAGAAACAGGGACAGTGTATGAAGGAGGAAACTCCGTGGGGAGCAGGAGACAGGCTGCAAGTGGCTCCGTGGGTTGGATGAAGAGGCAGTGGCACCAGCTGCCACTAGCACTGTGGACAGAGCCTTTTGGGGCTTGCACTGCCTTAGCCACTGCAGCTCGTTGAGCACCACAGCCCTATGTTAGGAGCGAGAGCTGGGATATGGAGAGGGATGGTTGTAGTCACTGACCTCCCCTTCTCTCTCCTAGACTGGTGTCTGCGAGTGACCGTGAGTCCCGTCTGGAGGAAGTGCGTTCTGCCTTTCTGGCAAGCTACAGCCGGACCATCGGCCTAAAGGCCGTGCACCCCAGTCCTTCAGGGGCCATCGGTGGCCTCCTCGAGCAGTTCGTGCGGGGCGTGGGACTGAGAGGCAGCAGCACCCTCTGAACACGGCATTCTCAGACCACTGCCTGGAAAACTGGGGCTGGCGCATCCCCCAGCAGAGTCCTGGGACCCTCTTCTTGGTGCGGGCACCTGCTGCACCCAGCGCCCGCCGCCAGCCCCCCCTGCCTGGGGCTGAGGGGTGCGGGGTCTTCGGCGAGTCTCTGCAGTAAATGACCCGACCTGTGCCCTCTCCTGCCTCCTCTCTGGGCTGCGGGCGGGGGCAGCGGGGCCGGGCGGGGGGTGGCGCGGGAGAGCCGCGCTGCCGGGGGCGCCGCTCACTATAAATAGCCCGGCCCACTCTTCGCGAGCGTCGACACCGAAATAACACCGAGCCGAACCCGGGAGGAAGCCCCCGGCGGGGCGCGGGATGGGGGCTGAGCCTCCTCTGCTCCTGGTTGGGAATCGCGGGTGGGACGTTCCGGTGGAGCCGACCCCCAGGAGTGGAACCCCCTGGTGCCCGGGTTGGTGCCCCCGCTGCCGGCAGGAACGGGCCGTCGTGCTAGAGATGTGCTGAGCCGTGTCTGTGCCGCGCCGTGCCCGTGCCGTACCCGCCCCCGGGCGCGCCTCCTCGGCGGCGCGGGAGGAGGCGGCGCGGAGCATCGGCGGCACCCGGGCGGGGATGGCGGCTCCGGGAGCGCTGGAGCCGGCGGCCGGCAGCGTGCCGGGCACCAAGGTGGAGCTCACCGTGTCCTGCCGGTGAGCCGGGAGCCGGGCGAGGGAGCGGGAGGGCGGCGGCTAGTCCGTGGGCACGGGTGGGTGCGAAACGCACCGGGATGCGCCGCGGGGCTGGTCGCTGCGTCCCGCTGCCCGCCGCTCAGCCCCTGGCTCGAGCCGTTGCGAGCTGCGCGTCCTCCTCTCTCCCCGGGTAGCTCTCGGTGCCAGGGCGTATGCCCAGCGTCCCTCTGCCCTGCTGCTACCGGTCCCGTCCCCTTCCTGGGGTCCCGTGGGATGCTGTCACCGATGCCCTCACCCGGGGCTGGGGCGCGGGACGCTACCGGCTTGTGGGAGATGGGTGATGCCGGCAGGGCGCAGGGTACCTGCGCTGGTGCGAGCGGCTGCCTGACTCGGCGACCTCGGTGCAAGGCAACGGGACCGGGAACGTGGCAGCGGGATGGAGACTGCGGGAGCGGGGCTGCTCTGTGCCCCAGCTTATGGCCAGGGTCCGCCGGACAAGCGGCGGCGGCTGAGCCGGTCTAAATATAGCCCGTCGGAGGCACCGCCGCTTGCGGCCGGGGGTCTCGCTCGCAGGGACAGGCAGCAGCGTCCTGCTGGGGGGTAGCGTCCCCGTGCCGTGGGTCCTGTGGCACAGAGCGCCCCGACCAGGGTGGGTATCTCTAGCACGTTCCCGAGCTATGCAAACTCTGGGCCGGGCCAGGGGATGTCGTTCCCTCTCGCTGCGGTTGAGCCCTGGACCCCGCTGCCAGCTTCCCGGACAGCAGGCAGAGGGGACTGCGGGGCCGCGGGCAGCTCCAGGCAGAGACCGGGTGTCACACCTGGAGACAACCCAGAGCAGGGGCAGCCTTCGGCTTCTCAGCGCCAGGACCCAGCCCAGGCCAGGGTGGGATCTCCCCTGCGTGCTGGGGCCAGGGAAGCTGGCTTAGCCCCGCAGCCCCCGGCCGTGCTCCAGCCCACCCTTTGCTGTCACCCCGGGGGTGCGGGAAGTATCCCAGCAGAGCCGGTAGCATTCCCCGGCACTTTCCGGTGTCACACCGCGCACAGGACGACGATCAATCCCTCTGCCGGTAGGTGTGTCGGGGGATGCCCACTGGCTGTTCAGCCCCTGCTCCAAGTGTCTCCTTTCTTCTCACTTCTGCACCCTGCCATTAGCCAAGCTCCTGCCGCCGGGGCGCGGCGGGCACTCAGCCGGAGCCGGCGGCACGGGGGAAGGTTTCATCCTGTAAATGGGTTCCCTGTCATGTTCAATCATCATCAGCGCAGGAGACGCTGCTCGCCGCTCGCCCTGCTGCCCCACCGAACCTTGCAGAGGGAGCCAGCCTGTCTCCTTGGGAGTGCTGATGCTTTTATCCATGGGTGCCAGCACGGCCTTCTGGCATGGTGCTGACCTGGGATCAGGGGGATGGACACAGGGACCCGTTGCTGGGCTAGTTGGGTGGCGCTCAGTGGCTCACCCCTGGCTCTTCCCCCAGGAACCTGCTGGACATGGACACCTTCTCCAAGTCTGACCCAGGTGGGTGGTGGAGCCGGGCAGGGGGCATGGCGTGGCACAGAAAACGGCATGGCAGCCTGGCTCTGCTCCTCTCTCCGCAGTGGTGGTCCTCTTTGTGCAGGTCTCGGGGAGCAGCGAGTGGAAGGAGGTGAGCGTGGCCCCCTCTCCTGGCTAATCCCCAGCTGGGTTAAACGGGCCCATATGGCCACCCGTGTCCACGCTAATGATCCCTCCCCGGTCCACGCTAATGATCTGGCCCCGCCAGCAGCGCTAATCCCCCACCGGGATTAGCGCCGAGGCAGCTGTGATGGGGACGGGTCCTGGGGGGCCACCCTCACCCCTCTCCCTGCAGTTCGGACGCACCGAGGTGATCGACAACACCCTGAACCCTGACTTTGTCCGCAAGTTTGTCCTTGACTACTACTTTGAGGAGAAGCAAAACCTCCGCTTCGATGTGTGAGTAGGGTGGCTGGGAAGGGCTTGACCCCAGTGAGGGTGGAACAAAGCACTGAGTCAGTAATAAATAAGGATAATAAATAAGAATACAGAGAATACAGTGTTGAATAGCCTGGATGGGTGGGGAAGTGAGGCCGTGTGCTGGGGCATCGCTGCAGGCACCAGCTCAAGGCTCTGCTTTCCCACACCAGCTACAACGTGGACTCCAAGAGCTGCTCTGCTTTGAAGCAGGTGAGCACAACCTGTGCTGGGGGATCACGTAGTGACACCCTGGTGTGACACCATGGTGGGACACCCCAAGGCTGTGCGCTGTGTGGGTGTTGTCGGGGGGGACAAGTGCCCCTCAGAGGGTTCTAACCTGCTCTCCATCTCTCCGTGCCCCATGGGGACTGGCAGAAGGTAAGTGCCTATGACACACCAGCCCCTACTCTGCCCTGGGAACCCAGCCCTCATGGGAGTGTCTAGTGGGGCAGCATGGGGCCAGGACACTCCACAGGGTTGGCTTTTGAGGGGTAGGATGGGTCTAGGGTGGCCCAAGGGGTCCAAGACAGGTCAGGGCATGTAGGGCATTTTGAGGGGGGACGCAGGATGGGTCCAGGGATGTGGGCTGGCCGTGGGGGCACAGAATGAGTGTAAGGCACATGGAGCAGGCACCTGGGGTAGTCCTGGGGATGCACAATGAGTCCTGGGCTGCCATGTGGCTCTTGGGTCACCTGTAGGTTCAGGAAATTTGGGGTGGCCCAGAGTCAAGTTGGTGGCAGGTCTCATGGGTGCATTGGGAGAGAAAGTGGTTGGGTGTGGGTGGTGGGGGACTGGGGTGACAGCCTTCCAGGGTCTCACGGAGCTTTGCTTGGGACACAGGACTTCTTGGGGCAGGCATTTGTGGCATTGGGAGAAGTGATTGGGTCCCAGCGGGGACGCCTGGAGAGACCCCTAACGTGAGTCACATCCTGTGGTGAGGTGAGGTAGGAGGGTCCCACACTGTGTCTCCACCACCTACCCCGCTGGACCCCCCCCGCATGTCCTGTGCTGGGGATTCTGGTCACACTGCCAAGCACCACCAGCTGTGGGACAGAAGTCCCTGAATCAATCTGACCTTACCTCTTGCCTCTGAACTCTCCTCGTTCCCAAGCTGATCATGTGCCTCTGGTTCCAGGGGTGTCCCGGGGAAGCGGTGTGGGACTATCCTGCTGCTGGCCGAGGAGCTGAGCAACTGCCGCGTGAGTACCTGTGTACCGGCTGCAGTGTGGAGAGGGCTGCATGGTCTGTCAGTACAGAAGCTGCTGGTGCCAGGGTTGAGGAGGTGGCTGGCAGTGACAGTCCCTGTCCCCAGGACATCGTTACGATGCAGCTGTGTGCCAACAAGCTGGATAAAAAGGACTTCTTTGGAAAATCCGATCCTTTCCTCGTCTTCTATCGTAGCAATGAGGATGGCACGTGAGCACAGGGATCTAGTGGGGCAGGCAGGGTGCCAATGTCACCAGACAGCATGGCCCAACCCTGCCCTGTCCCCCCAGCTTTACTATCTGCCATAAGACAGAGGTAGTGAAGAATACACTCAACCCGGTGTGGCAGCCCTTCACCATCCCCGTGCGCGCCCTCTGCAATGGCGACTACGACCGGTACAGGAATGGGGACAGGGACAGGGGCAGCCATGGGGCCAGAGCAGGGTATGAGCAGCTCTTTGTGGGCTTGGCCCCACAGTGGCGGGCAGCTCAGAACTGGGTCCAGATTGGGTTTTTTTCTCTTTCACAACCCAAATTACATAAAGGCATCCCCCTCCTTTCCAGGGCCCCCACTGTGACCCAAATTTCCCACTCCCTCCTGGCAGAGCCGCAGGCTGGGCAGGCAGGGCGGCTCTGCTGGAAGCTGGTGGGCAGGGTGCTCACTGCGGATTGGGCTGTGGGGCTGGTTGTCCCTAAATCAGAGGCTGGAGGGGCTGTGCCAGCCTGGCTGGTGGCTCACCCACTATGTGCCTTCATTTTCAGGACGGTGAAGATAGATGTGTACGACTGGGACCGGGATGGGAGGTGAGGAAAGGGACATGAGGGTGTTGCTGAAGCTTACCAGGGCACCTCTCACCCAGGTCCCTAGCTATACTGACCCTCTGTTCCTCCTGCAGCCACGACTTCATTGGGGAATTTGCCACCAGCTACCGGGAGCTCTCTCGAGCACAGAGTCAGTTCACAGTGTATGAGGTAGGGTGGTGGGTCAGGGTGAGGGCAGGGTGCACCCCAGCCTAGGACTGACCCACCCCTGTGCCTGCAGGTGCTGAATCCCAGGAAGAAATGCAAGAAGAAGAAATATGTGAATTCTGGCACCGTGAGTGGGGCTGGGGAGTTCCTGGGCGTCCTGCCTTCCAGGAGCTGGTGCTGCTCCACCTGCTGTGTGTGCCAGATTAGGGGGGCTCCAGATCTGATCCCTTGTGCCCACAGGTGACACTGCTCTCCTTCTCCGTTGAGTCTGAGTTCACCTTCGTTGACTACATACGGGGCGGGTGAGTGGGGGGCTGGGAGCCCCCCAGCTCCTCGAGATCCCCTGTGGCTGAGGGTCTCGGGGCAAGGACAGTGGTGATAGTCAAGGTTCAGCCTGGGGATAACAAGGGGGCAGTGGAGCTGGGAAGTAGATGCAGAACGGTGGCGTGGGGCTGTGGGGTGCTGGCTGGGGAAGGGGGGCCCAGGCAATGGGTCTGGGCAGGGAAAAACCACTATGGGGCTGGAAGATGGTATCCCTGTGCCATGGGGCCGGCAGCCTCCCTCGCTCTCCCCCTAAAGGACACAGCTGAATTTCACTGTTGCCATTGACTTCACGGCCTCCAATGGTGAGTGCACCTGGTGTCTGGGGGGTCCCCATCACCGTGGGGCTGCCCATGGAGCAGGTGCAATGGGCACTGTGCTGCAGGGTTGCCATCACAGCCCACCTCGCTGCACTACGCAAGCCCCTACCAGCTGAGCGCCTATGCCCTGGCACTGAAGGCAGTGGGGGAAATCATCCAGGACTACGACAGTGACAAACTCTTCCCTGCCTACGGCTTTGGTGCCAAAGTCCCACCTGACGGCAAGATCTCCCACCAGTTTCCTCTGGTGCGCCCTCCCTGTGGGAAGGGCCAAGAAAGAACCCAGACCCCTGGCTGTGGGGCAGAGCTGGTCTCGGGGTGCCCACAGCAGCTTGGCGGGGAGGGGAAGCACCCTGGCCACATTCTGCCCCAGCATCCCACAGCCTGGGGGACACCAGGAGCTGTGGTCCCCCTCAAAGTGCCCATCTCTGTCCCCTAGAACAACAATGTGGAGAACCCCAGCTGTGCTGGCATTGAAGGCGTGCTGGAGTCCTACCTCCAAAGCCTGCGCACCGTCCAGCTCTATGGTCCTACCAACTTTGCTCCCGTCATCAACCAGGTGGCTGGGTAAGCACTGGGGCATTGTCTCCTTTGCCATTCCCAAATGCCATCTGTCCCAGAGCAGGGTTGACTGCCCCACACCAGTGGGGTGCTTGAGGGGACCCCATCCCTTTTCCCCATAGGACAGCTGCCCAGGTGACCGATGGCTCACAATACCATGTCCTCCTCATCATCACTGACGGTGTCATCTCTGACATGCTGCAGACCAAGGAAGCCATTGTCACTGTGAGTACACCCTTGTTGCTCTGTGTTCACCTTACACGGGCACTATCCTGACTGACACCCTGCCTCTGCTCTGCAGGCTTCCTCCCTGCCCATGTCCATCATCATCGTGGGAGTAGGTCCAGCTGAGTTTGAGGGTGAGTTGGGACTTGGGGACACCAGGGAAGAGGGATGGAAACATCGTCCTTTCCTCTGGGACACCAAAGGCATCTAAAGGGCTGGTGTTTCCATCCCCGGTGTTCACCCCACCGAGGCTTGGTGACACCAGCTGTCACCCCCAGCCATGGAGGAGCTGGATGGTGACGAGGTGCGGTTGTCTTCCCGGGGACGATATGCTGAGAGGGACATTGTACAGGTAACTCTGGCATTGAATCCAGACCCGCCATGGGTGAGAGATGCTCAGTCCCCCTTTCTGAACCCCACAGCAACAGAGTTGTTTCCAACCTGACTGCAAACTTCTTGCCCTCAAAGTTTGTGCCATTTCGGGATTATGTGGACGACTCAGGCAACCAGGTGCTGAGCATGGCCCGCCTGGCCAAGGACGTGTTGGCTGAGATCCCCGAGCAGCTGCTCTCTTACATGAAGACCCGTGACATCAAGCCTCGCCAGGCAGATCCCGAGTAGCTCTTCCACGAGCCATGGGACAGGCTGGTGGGGCAAGGATATGTCACCTTTTTGTCTGCCGGTGGCCAGGGCTTAACCAAGGAGATGTGGCCCCATTAGGGAGATAATCAGCTGCTGTGGTTGGTCAAAACAGGGCTACAAGCCATTTCTGGCAGTGAGGCCACAGGGCTGGACATCCTCGGCTGTCCCTTCCTTCTGCCCGATGTCCAGCATCAAGGCGGGACTGTCCCTCGGCCGTGGCAGTGCGGGCAGGGCCAGCGCCGGGGGTGGGGGACACAGTGTGTGCGTGTACATGTCCCGGGAGAGCAGCCTGGCGTCTGCCCTAGGGGAAGACTGACCCTGAGTGCCTGCCGGGGGTCTCAGCCCCGCTGTTCTTGAGGCAGCGGCCCTGCTCCTGCCTGCACCCCATTCCTGCCTGCACCCCGCTCCTGCCTGTGCCCTCTCCTCCGCCTCTGCTAACCCGGGCTGGCTGGCCTGCCTCGTTCCCTGCCCCACGGCCGGGGCTCCCGCCGCCGGGGTCGCCGGGGCAGAGGGCAGGCGTGTCTCTACTGCGTTACCGACTGTAAATAAACTGCTCAACCGGGTCTGCTGCCGTGCTGGGGCAGGGGGAGCGGGGAGACAAGGGGGACGGGAGGACCGGTGGGGCGCGGGAGGCCAGCGGGCCGAAGGTACCGGGGGACGTGTAGCCGGGCCGGGAGAACAGGGAGGACCTTGGAAATAGGGGTGACCTGGGGACCGAGGCGTCCGGAGGGACCGGGAGGATCGAAGGGGGTGAGGGGGGCGAGGGGGGCCGGGTTGGGGCGGGGCCGGGCGGTGGCAGTGGGGCCTGTGATTCGAGGCGGCAGATTCGCCACCGCCATCTCGGCGCGACCCGGCCCGGCTCCGCCACTCCCACGTGGCCTCCCCGCCCCGTCGTCGCCGCCGCTGCCGCCTTCCCCGTCCCCTCTGCCCTCGCTGCCGCCGCCGCCGCCCGGTGCTGCTGCCCGGCAGTGCCGTGGCGAAAGTGCGGTTGCTAAGGGCGGCGCGGCGCTTTACCCAGCGGCCGCCCCGCGCCAGGCGCCGCCGCAGCTCCATTGTTGGGGCCGGCCTGGGCCCGCCGCCG